>BGPR01003090.1:67478-102049 GCA_013235015.1 Araneus ventricosus | reverse complement strand
GCAACCCCCCCCCCGTTCTTTTTTTACAAAACGTATAACAATAATAATCTAATTTTAAAAATCTTACGATTTAATTCAAATAACAAACACTAACTAGGCTTAAAATGAAAAAAAAAAAAATGTAAGTTTAAGTTCCTTGCAATTTCAAGTTTAAGCTTACAAAAATCAAGTTTAATTTTCTTTTGCCAAATTTAACTTTTTTTTCAAATTTAATTTTTTTTAAATTAAATTATTTGTGCAAGTTACAAGAGATTTTCGGAAATAAAGTGATTTTAATGTCTTACGTAAGCATCACTCATACTCCCCTCCCCCCCTTGTCAGCAAAAATAAGCAAATCGCAAACCCCCTCCCCCCCTTGGATGCTTACGTAATATTTGAACGGCCCCTTTCTATTTATCAGAGACTAAAAGCAGTTGTTCAAAGATGCATTTTTATCCATATAACCTAGGCTGATTTAAAAATCCGACTTATTCCAAATAGCGCGGACAGTTTGGAATGCGCGCGGTTAAATGGTAAAATATCCATGGTTCTCTAATCGGCATTGTATTTTTGGACCTTATTTGCATTGAGCCCCTGCACCTTCAAGAAATTCAAATGTTTGTTCGAAAGCCTGGTTTCATCCAGGTTTTTACTTCTTTGAGCTTTATCTCATGTCGGCGCATTTAAAAAGTAAATGTATTAAAAGAAATAGTTACCGGAAATATTTAACTGGCATTTAAAATACTCGATTTGAAAAAATTTTTAATGACGCATCCTTTTTCTGTTTCTATTTGCTTTCAAATGAAAGGATTTCAATTCCCTAAAAGCCATTCCAAACTTTTTTTTCTTTTAGTACTCTTCAAGTTGATCGTAAAGGTCTGCGCATTGCTGGGAGTGTATGCAACAACAGCAATTTTTGATTCATCTGAAGATGTTCTTTTTGGTCATGGAACAGAAGACTCCTTTTATATTCCCGCGCTTTATACTGCATAACATGCTTTTATCTATAAACAGTTGACTTTTTTTTTTTAGCACAAGCTTTATGACTCATCCAAGCCCTTGTATGAGTTCCTTTTGGAAGTTTATTATCAGTTAAGTGACCAGACGTCCCGATTTTTGACTTATTGTCTTGGTTTGAAAAAAAAATGTCTTGAATTTGTCCTGGTTTAACCCTTCATCAATAATGAAGTTTAGCCAATCTATTAACTTCAATCTTGAGGCTCATTCGAAAGTTATTGAAATACAAATACTTGCTACCATGCCAGAGCTTATCATAAGATGGAAAATTGTGTCTTTTCGAATAGTTCTTATTTTCAACTTGCAGTCTGCCTATTAATGCCTGCAAAATCATTACACATAAAAATAACTATAAATAAATAACTTAGCTAGGTTTTTAAGTGCCTTGTTTTACCTTCTTTGAAGCGGTTTTCCCATCTTATTCAGTGATTGATAAATCCAACGTATCTATATACGTATTTAAAAAAATATGGTAAAACCTTCAGACAGTTCGCCAGCCCCAACCACTCGACGGATTTTGATAATTATTATTTCATATGAAAGCTTGTGACGTCTAGATATGTTATCAAGGGTCGTCTGCCCCGCACCACTCCCCATTTTTTAACGAAATGGAAAAAACATATTTAAATGTATGGTGGAGAACTGTTTTTTCGATTTCGTTCGAAATTGCCTGGATGGCATACCTAGACGTCATAAGCTTTCATAGGAAATAAAAATTGTCGAAATCCGTCGAGTGGTTGTGGCTGGCTAACTGTCTGAAGGTTTTACCATATTATTTTAAATATATAGATCCCAACAGTTCCATCAAATTAGCGTGTCAAAAATATTATAAAATACCTATTGCAGGTGATGGCAACTGTTTATTTAGGGCGATATCATTCTGTATTTATGGATCTGAGGAATTTCATGCCGAAATTCATGAGAAAGTTTTACAAAACATTACAACTAGATGAAGTTTATTGAAAGATTTTACAATTTTAAAGGAATCTGTTGTCTACAAAGAATATGAAATCTACTACGGTTTTATGGTCTGTTCCACTGATCCTCATGCAGTATTTAAAACTGAAAAAAGTAGTGGCTGAGAGCCTCTAGCAGTGCTGAGCAAATTGGGTGCTGGCCGCGAACCCGCCCGGAGGGCTGCTAGAGCGTTTAGTATATGTTAAAAAAGACAGCAGTTTACCATGAAAAATTCACTTGACTGTTGAACTAACTCTTAAAAATATTTATTAAAATTCTGCTAAAACTGTTAATTAAATGAACAAATGATTTGCCATTTTTGAATGCTAGTAGCACGTCACTGTGCAATCTGTTTTTTTTTTATTACTATTATTATTTAAATTCATTGAGTGAATTGACCCGAACTTGCAAAATGTCATCGATGTAAAAATTAGAGTGAAACTTATTGTATGTTTTGTTCTTGATGTTTCTTGTTCCGCGGACATTTTACTTTCTTGTATAGTAGTATGATGTAGTACCACTTTTGCTGAAGTAATCAAGTAAGTGGTCTGGAGTGAGCACGTCGTTTGTAATGGCAGCTGCCTACCTGAAAATTTAATGCGCGCCTCGGGGATTAACTTCAATTCAGCCTATAGTCGGGAAACGGGAAATGGCTGCCTGTCATTAAATATTTACGAATTTTTTTTTTTTTTTATATGAAGTTGCAGTGTATTAAAATCGGCCTTCATTGCCGTTTTGATTTTATATGATAATTTAGAATTTTCGCCTAATGATTTTTGGCTTGAAATTTTGAATTCTTTAGAAGTATTGATTTTTCTCTTGAATGTTTCATTTGGGTCGTGTTTTTATCGTGAGTTCAGTGCAGTTTTTAAAAAATATAATTCTAAACTTTTAACGATATGTTAATGTATTGTTAGTCCTGCATCAATTTACAACATTGACAGTTTTGTTCAGTAATTATCAGTTTCAAATATTTCCACCTTATTTTTAAAATTATGTTTTATTATGACTGCTGAAGTTGTTTTAGTTCTTGCTTCAAGTGTAGTGATTTTCGTTTGAATTGTCATTTTTTTTTTGGTTCAAATCACTTATTTATTTTCAACGATGTATTTAAAACATTGTTTTACTTTATGGAACTGTAGAAAATTGATATGGATGTTATGCCGTGTCCACTGGAGCGAGCATTTAATACTGCGACCGAAGGGAAGGAAAAGTTTATGATACATTAATAGATAGAAATATATTTATGCAACCATGCGAAATATATGTATCATTGTTGATTTCTGCCACTTATTATTTTAATGTGTATTCTTCTACTACAATCACTCCTAAGAAAGTTGAAATTGTTCGTAGTTCATATTCAACTATTATAACTGGAAATATTTCAGCTCAAAGCATGATTATTATAACTATACCAGGGTGCCTATCGATCACCCAAGTCCCGGAAGTCACGAATTTCAGTTTCGGTCACGAAACGGCCACTAACTGCCATCTAATATCACATATTTTTATTCAACCGCGAAGAGTTCTCAAAATTCTGGGTTGAGGAAAGTTTATTTTCGAATTCGTGATCAGTAGGCTCATCATATTCCTAATTAAGAAACTAATTATGAACTAAATGCGTATATCCTTCCTAAATCTTTTTCTTTTGATCTAAATCTTCTCTTGATATGTTTTCTTCATTTGAAGTAATGAGATGGTGAATTGCCGTTTTTAAAACACACTTTTGTAGACTGCAGGAAATTAGGCAAGTTTGGAATGATTTGTGTTACGCGTAAGAGTTTTTAGAAAATTGCTGGAAAAAACGGCCCAATACTGTATCTCTAGCATTTGCGGACATTTAGGAATAGAAACTCTACCTATTGCAATAGTTCTCATGACACGACCTCCGGAAAATTTCTGTAGATCTTCACCCCTATATATGGTCTCGTGTTCCAACCAGATGTGAAAAAAATTCAGAAATATTTGTTACTAGTTGCGAAAAATTGAGTATTTTCTTCTCTTCCTCGTTGAAATTCCAAGGTTCAGGTGGTTTTGCTTGTTAAGTGACGATTTTCAATATTCTATATTTTGAAAATGAGCAAAACAGCGCCACATTGAAAAGTTTATTTTAATAAGCGCATTGACATTCACTTCAAATGAAAATGTTATAAATATTTTTAATTAGTTCATTTATTTACCTACGTATTGCGACTTCCCCAATTGAAACTATTAAATGCATTTATTAGTGTCCGCATTATCGTGATTATAATTAAAAACGAATCATTAAAAATATTAAGGAAAAATAGCTCGACTATAAAACTAACAATTTTTTTAAAATTTTAATATAAAGGCAATTTTGAATATTTTTAAAAGGCTTAACTTCCGGAAACATTTGGTTGCATATCTCCTAGATAAAATTATAATCCACTGTGCATTGTAAATGTCATCCTTTTGTAGAGTATATGAGAAAGAAGAGAGAACACTCCCCCTTTTTTTTCCCTTTCAATTAATTAAAATTTTTACAAAGCAAAATATGTCCTTTGTTTTTGGAGATTGAGGTTCAATTCATTGAGAGAAACTGGAGAAAAACGCTCTGTCGCAACCTTGAAACGTACGATAAAACTGAAAATGACAGAGTAGAGAAGCAGACCGTCCCACGTTACTAAAATTATTTCTGTGTTGACTGAACCATTCATTAATAACGATTAAATAACCTACGCTCGGATACTTGTATGTAATTTCCATAAAGTGCGCAGTTATGTGAAAGAACTTGTCTACGGCATGTTGGCCAGAAGTTAGCATTGATGTAGGTTCTAAATTGATTGAATTTTATGATATTTAATTATTATGTTATTAAAATTAACTTGATTTAATACCGGGCTCTTATTCTTACATGGCATTTAATGCAAATTTAAAAGAAAAAATTCAAAAAGAGTTATTTATTTTATGAAATTTCTTTTAACTTAAACTTAACATCCTATTTTGAAGTGTGGCCGCGGTGGCCTAATGGTAAGGTCTCGGCTTTGGGGCCGGAGGGTTCCTAGTTCGAAACCCGATTCCACTGAAGATCCGCCGTGTTTGGGGCCTGTTGCACGTTAAATCATACGTAGTGGCCAAGCGTCCTCCCGTTGGTGTGGCGTGGATGTTTGGAGAGGGGGTGCCAGCTCAGGTGTCGTCCTCGTCATCTGACTGCGGTTCAAAATTACGAGGTCCGTCCCAAAATAGCCCTCGTGTTGCTTCAAAACGGGACGTTAATATAATTTAACTAAACTAAGCCTGTTTTGAAGCAGACCCATTCAGACGCGCGTTCATGTTCATTCCAGTGGCGTAGCAGCAACTTTTGCCTTCCGGGGCTAACTTGCAACATGCCGCCCTTCCTTTCCAAGTTACAAGCATAAAAACCTTGGGTTGAAAACAAATGAATTCTAGGGAAAAGTTACTTTATTAGTAACGCAATTCATCATTTGATGCCCTCGATCTGTGCAGATAGGTTGCGAAATCGCTCGTCCACCGTCAGTTCTGTGTGTGTGTCTGTGAACACGATAAGCTCAAAACCTATTAAAGTCTAAGTCCTCCTAAGTCTGTCCGTTTTCATGTGAACATGATAACTCAAAAACTTACATAGTTAGAGAGATAAAATTTCGTACAAGGTTTTATCATCAGAAATGTAGATCCGTATCAAATTTTGAATTAAATCCGTCCAAGGGTTGACTGTCTGTCGGTCTGTATAATCAAATACTTGTAAACGCTATAACTCCTAAACGCAACGATTTAGATAAATGAAATTTGCTATGCGGTCTTCTAACCTTGATTGTAGACTTGTGTCCAACTTTGGTTTCAATCGGTTGTATAAAAGGCGTTCAAATTGCATTTTCCATTTTCTTACTTTGACGCAAAAATACGCACCGTATTGTTGAGCGGCGCACGACCGTCGTAAACTTGGCGCTATTTTACTGACTTGGCGAATTTTATCTCGGTTACATTCTTGATACTTTCGTATTGTAGCGTTCTGCGCAGACTATATCAATAACACTCGTGGCGCTCCGCAATTTTTAGGCGGGGGAGGGTCGAGTAGAACTCCTTTGTTAGAAAGTATACTAGAAAACATAGGGGAGACCACTTCCGCGGGTTTAATCTTGTCCATCATGTTTTAAATTTTCCATTGAAGATCAAGAAGCAATAAACCAACTTCTTATCTTACTTTCGTTTCGAAACTGGGGCTGAGTTATGGTGCTCTTTTCTTCTCTTGGAGGTAAAAGACAGCACTCTCATTCACGAACAACCATAAAAGGTAATCGTTAATTGCATGGAGTCATGGCAGTTAAGTGTTAGAAGATGTTTTCCCTTCCTGTTAAATGTCACTTGAGACGAAATCTCGACTGTATGTTTCAATGTTGGGAAAGCGGTAAAGAAAATGGGAAGTGTTGTAATCATTTTCTTTTGATGAACTCCGAAAGATGTTTGCAGTCGATTTGAGTATCGTTGTGAATTTCTCTTCAAGCCTCGTGCTTTATTTCTTGCCGAATACTTTGTGCCTTTCCGAGCTGCAAATTCATCTATTCTCATTCATTTTCTTTACCTTGTGCTTAATTTAAATGAAGACCTGTTGATTATTCTTTGAAATTTTAGAATCTTTAAAATAAATATGCATAGTGAATTTTTCTGAACAATGTTTAATAGTTTAAAATCTCATTAATCAGTGAGCTGACGTCACGGATTAGTCGAGGTAGTCTCGATTTTAGATTCTTAGTCCCGGATATATGAATTAAATGTCCCGGATTGTCCCATTTTTTTACTTATCAGTCAGTAGTTCGTATTAAGAAAATTATTTAAGAATATTAACTAGATTTAAATTTTTTGAGAGCTGGTCTCTGAATATTTCTCTTTCCTAACGTTTAGTGCACTTAGAGTATGGTCATCCTAATTTGGTTGGAGAAAGAAGGTGTGAAATTTTTTCCTCTGTTCTTGTCAGATTTGGACGGGGAAAAAATATTTCGACCTTTTTTTTCTTTGCTATGATTAGAAGTGTAAGAAATAATAATTGGTAGTATTCCTATAAGAAATCTATCCAAAACAGCCCTTATTTTTTTAAGTATCTTTTGCATTCATAAATATTTATTTTTCTTGGGGAATCACGTATAAAGTCAGCAAATGCCCGTATTAATCGAGGTAGTACCATTTATTAATATTTTGTCCCATATTTAAATAGAATGTTCCAAAATTTCCATTTGTTTTGCTTATTAATAGATCTCTTTAAAAAACTGTATATTTAAAAAATTAGTTTCTGAAAAATTATCTTTCTGTATATACTATGCATGGGTCGTGGCCTGTTGTAATGCTTTATGGTTACTCAATATCGTAATTCCTTTAAATTAATAATTATTATTAATTTCCTTAATACACACCCTGTGCATGTGAAGAAGTCAGACATCTAATATTAGCCAGGACAGGTTTTTCAATCTTTGTCTCGGATTGTCCGGCCACTTTATCTTAACATCTATCTGATGCTCATTTGATTAGTATTTTGCGTCGTGATAAGTTGCTACTTACGATATTCTTATTTATTTCTATTAATTTGTACTTAATTTAAATGAGGGTCTGATAATTATATTCAGGAAATATTTTATTGTCTTTAAAATAAATAAATATAGGTAGTTATATTATTAAATACTTTTAATAGTTTAAAACCATCTTCTCGGTGAATGTAACGAAACGACAGTTTACCAGGATGCATTTATTGTTATTTTTATTGATGGATATTTCAAAATGCTTGTTAGTTTTTACTTTTGTAGATTCCGTCTGCAAACTAGACAAAAACCACAGTGCCATGTTTACATTCTTAAATTTGAATTCCATTTATTTAAAGTCATTTGTGTGCTGTTTCACTGGATAGATCCCCGTCGATCCAGCTTAAAGTCACCATCAGCAATTATTTAATCTAAGTATGCGTGGGCAGTTTAAGGAATTTATTAGATCTTTTACCTTCACTTCGTAAATATGCATTTTTTAAGTGACATGCGAGTTCAACCAACTTCATGAATAGGAATCGCCTTATTGCACACGTATAGCTGCAAGTGGCCTTATCTTTCGCTTAGTTTCATTAGCCTTTTACGCGTTTGGCGCCACCTGGTGAGCTTCGCCACACGCTGTCCTACTAAGTAAAAGGTTAATGATTTCGCCTCTGTGCTTCGCATAATCGAAATATTAAGCGAGTCGCGCAGTTCCCAAACACACCTCTGTTGGGAAGCTGGGCTAATGAGAGGTTCCAGTCTAGTGGATCCATCCTGCGAATTCCTATTCATTAACAACCAGTTCTCGAAATCATTCAACCGATTGGCAGGGTGCGTTTTGTCTCCTCTGTTTTCGATTTTCGGTACGGGAAATCGGTCTTTAATTGCCTGCATGTCGCTGACGGCACTTTTTTTGACGCCGGTAAAATTGCCGAAATTCCGTTTTTTTTTTGCCTCAACCCGATGCCTGGAAATGTGGCCTACTAGCCTTCCAGAGAAGCGGAATGTGCGGTTTCGTTGTTTATTTTTTTGGAAGAATGAAGTTAGGTTATTATAGTAATTAATAATTAGTAAATTGAGTTCTTTACGCTGTAGGTAGCGTCTTCATCGTAGCGTTAAGCACTTAGTTATACTAGTTAGTCGCGCTATCAGGTTTTTGCCTATGGAACCTTACTGTGGCTGTACTCGGATGGATTTTGACTTGCGTTTCGTATCAGAAATAAATCTCCGGTTTCGTTTTAAGTTTTCTGAGAATTTTCAGATCTTGTACGGGCCCCATTTTGAACTCGGGCCTGATGTGAAAAATATAAAGAGGCAGTCTTCAACCCTCCCCCCCTAGCAATTTTCTCTTATACTTCTACACCGTGGCGAATCTAGGATTCGGGTCGGGGGGGGGGGGGGCTGAGGTCATAAAAATTTTGTTTTGTCGTGACGAATGTCAAACCTCAAGACTAAAGTAAACCAAAACTCTTTAACTTTACTCACCTGACAATAAGAATCATAAAGAACAATACAATACTTTCTATAATTTAATAAAAATTACAATGAAATAACTAGCCAAAAAATGTCTTCGACCGCGTCAAAGCTACAAGTACAAGTGGAATGATTACAAAAGTAGGACAATTTTCGAGCATGTCCAAGCCAGAAAGCAATGTTGAAACGTTTTTATTATTTTTTTAAAGAGGGAAATTAAGAAAAAACAGTTTTAATGATTTTAAATAATATCAAGAATTCTGGCTTGGCTCTGGGGGGGGCTGTAGCCCGATAGCCCCCCCCCCCGGATCTATTGGTATTGCTCTATTGGTATCTAAAATTGCCTTTTACCCGGTCTGTTTGACACTATTAATTTTTGATTTCAGAATTTTTATGTTTTCCTTCGATAACTTCGGATATTATCTGAAAAAAAAAATTTATACCACCTCATATCACGTGAATAAACGCCATAACTAAAAATGTGCCTAATATTTTCTTTGGACGTGAGTCGGGTTGAGGACGTGGTAAAAATATCTTTGTGAATATGGAGCTTTTTTTATTTATTTATTTATTTAGCTTCATTGCGTACTGAAGAAAACAAGTAAAATTTTACGTTTCTAAAGTAATTGTATATCTTTCTACTAGATTTTGTCGAAAATTTCATACATAATTGCAGTTTTGGGTGTAAAGACATTTTGCCAAATTTCATCCATCTGGCTCGTGGCATTCTTGAATTATCGTGTTCGCATACACACGAACAGACGCTCTCACATAATTCCAATTTTTTTTCAGACTTGGAAGTTCATCAAAATCGCGTGGGGTAATTTTTTGACGGTGACAATACGTATACAATACATTACCTACTTTCTGTCTGTAGTATAGTTTGAACACTGGAAAGTAAGACGTGGTTATACCTGCAAATATCAAATGATGTGCGATATTGTATTATTTCTTGAATATCATAGAATATTGTGCGTTGATGGAGTGCTCTTTCTTTTTATAAGATCTGTGGAAAATAAATTACAATTATGTGTAATATTCTGTGGGAAAATTTTTAAATATAATGATGAGACTTTTCGTAAAGACCAAAATTTAAATAATATTTTGCTAAAAATTGTAATAGGATATTTGAGAAAAAAATATTTGTAATGAAAAGATTTCATCCTTGTTTCTTTGTTTTATTCTTCCCTAAAATATTTACTGCATCGCCCCCAAATTTTTGCAATTTCTATCAATCCGTTGAGTATTCTTGAAGACCTTATGAAATTATTTATGTGATTGTTGCTTCACATTTCTTTCCTATCGTGACGCTTAGAAATCGAGAAAGTTTAACTGTAACTGGCTGATGTTGGGTAACACGGTGTGTTGTTTTTGGACGATAGTTTAGTTTAGATTGTCACATACTTAACCAATGCCAATCAGGCATTCAGGTTTTGTGCTACACCACGGAAAGGTAAAGAACCCCTTTGTTATTCTTTTTCCTTCGCAAGAATATAATTGTTACCGTGAAAGACCGAAATTCGGAGAATGTCGACTTTCACCGGTGAATGTCAACATTCACATTCTCCAGTTTCGGTCTTTCACAGTAACATAATGATGTTTTTTACTTTCTCCTATACGAAGTATACAAAGAGAAAGTATTGTAATCGTCAAAAAATTTGAACTCGAGATTTTGACGAATCTCCACGGTTTAGACCGCCCTGAGTTCGAAAAACACAATTTTGGAGTTATGTGTGTCTGTCTGTGAACATGATAACTCGAAAACTATTAGAGATACAGGGATGAAATTTGGTACGTGGTCTTTAAACATAATTTGTAGGTTTATTTCAAATTTTGGACAAAATCCGTCTACGGGAAGTCTGCCTGTCTGTCTCTCTGCGGTCATGCGAACACTGTAACTCAAAAACTTGAATAACTAGATGGATAAAATTTGGTACACAGTTTTATCGTCATGATTGTAGGTCCGTATAAAATTTTGGGCCAAATCCGTCAACGGGCTGACTGCCTGTCGGTCTGTATAATCGCATACTTGTTCACTTTTGAAACAACTCCATGCGCATGCGTACTGGTAGCAATGCCTGTGCACGCGGAAGGATTACGCCACTTTGTCCTTGAGACGCTAAGAATGGAAAATCGGTTCGCATTTAATCGCTACACATCTCTTTGAATTTGATTCTTTACGTAAATATTTTACAATCACTATAATCTACAACGAAAAACCTTCTGATAGTCATTGGATTCCGGGTTACAGTAGATTCGAATTTTTTTATCCACGCGGGGGCAAGGGAAACAGCACCTTTTTGGGAAAGTATACGAGAAAGTTTAGGGGAGACCACTCCCGCTGGTTAATATCTACGGATGTTTTGTGAAATGTATAGGAAATGTGATGGTCTAAAATTAATATGCTGTGAATTTTAGGATTTATATTTAGACTTCCGTTTCCGATGCTGAAGTTTGTTTCTGAGTTTCCCCCCAGTACGGATAGTGTTTGAAACCAGAATAACATAATGTTTTTTCGTTAATAATTATTGAAACGTTGCATTTGATCCGTTCTTAATTCCCTGAGAAAAATCTTGCGTACTTTTAGAGGATTATTATTGATGGTAATAGAGGACATTTCTTGCATGACACTTGATTTGCGATGACGACAGATTTTAATGTTATGCTTTTGTTGAAGAAAACGAAAAAGTCAGTGGTAGAACATTTATTTATTTGCAAAACATCAGTGTGCATGGAAATCATCAAAAGGGCGCATGTGTATTTTATTCACTGTTCTTTATTTCTTGAAGCCTCCAACAAATCTGAGCCGTCTATCTAACCGTGCTTTCTGATGTTTTGCGAATAAATTCTGCTTCACATGTTTTAACCCTTTAGAGACGGACTTTCTTAAAGAAATAGACTACATTCTTAATTCATTTTAATTAAATTGAATACATTTAATTGAAGAAATTTTATTAGATTGGCAGTTAGCATCTACATTTAAACTTGACTGTGGACATGTGTTTCCATTAGTCTCGAAAGGGTTAACTCCATCGGTTTGAATTTCTTCGGCCTCCTGTATTAAGTTTCATTTTTATTTCAATTCGTATAAGAGTCTAAAAAAAAATTAGATTAATTTAAGGATATTTCAGATTGTTGACGAGATTTTCACCTTTTGATTTAATCGCTGCTAATAACGTCATCGAGTTAGACTGGTGATTGTAAGCTAAGGGGTTGATAAAGCAACAAAAAACAATCAACACGCATCATCATCATGCATAGCATTCCGTGAACCCCCTTCAGAATCTTTGCTCTGTCATGCTTCGCCTCCGGGATTTTCAATTTAGATTAGCTGGTGTGTCAACACATATTTATCTCAGCGAAAAATGAGATGTGACGTGCGTATAGCGTTGCATATTAAGATCTTATTTGCGCCTTGATCTTAAGATCTTATTGAATTCCTTTCCCTCTGCTTTAAAAGTTGCTGGAACTGAAGTCGTATTATCTGCTGGTGGTTGAATTTGGAATAATGAAGTTAATTAACGTGACTCCGCAGTCACATGGCAAACGTGACTGCGCATGCTACCTAACATTAACTGCACATTGTGTGTGACGTCACCTTCTTTCTTGCAAGGTTTGCTGTGTATTCCGAAACTAAACTTGCGCGACACATTTGTTATGTTCGGCACACAGTCTCATTAATAATAACTTTATCTTGATGAGTTAAATGATTACTTTTTCATTTTTTCACCTGAAGTCAACAGCCAACTTTTAACCTACAAGCAACAGAGTTATCCATGTAAATATGGGTCATATAGAGATCTTATAAAAATTCTGACTTGTAGAAGAATTTGGTTAATAAATATATCAGGTTATCATTCGATTTCACCTCCAATTTATGTTTGAATAAAATTGAAGTAGTATGTAAATCTTAAGATCATCAGTTTTATCCTAATTAAGTTAAGGTAAGCTTTCATTAAAAGTTAATAGAATAACTTCTGTAATTGTGCTGATATCTTAGGAAATAGCAAATGATTTTCAAAATGCGTTTTGTTTTTAAACGAAGGCCATTTTTTAGGTTTTTGTGTGCATTTTCATCGATTTCAATGTCATTTTTGTTTGTTCGGCAATTGAAAAAAGATTCCGTCGACCCACACATATTCGCACCTTATCTTCCAAGGTTGTTTTGATCGTGTTTTATATGAAATAGAATTTATATATTCGTCGTTGGAAGACGCAATTTTTAGGCAATGTTTCAATTCTAGTTTCTTTCGTAACCGGTTGTATTCAAATGCATACATTTTCATTTTAAAGTTTTTAGATAAAATCAAAACTTTCATTTTGAAGTTCGAATGTTAAACTTTCCTTTCTGTAAATTGGTTTTCAGTCTGAACGAAGATGCTAAACTTGCCCTGATAAATAAGGCGTGGCTGATAATTATTTAATTATCAGCCACGCCTTATTGTTATCCTTATGTATATTGTGATATAATTTTCTTTTATTATATGCTAGTAAGAAATCGAGAGTGTTCTTTCTCGTGTATACTAAATGTCGCCTGCTTGTGTAACTTCATAGTATAATGAAGAAAATCGAGTAAGCATTTTGGAAAATTACCTCTTCCTCTTGACGGTCCGAAATTTGACACATGTCTATAATTTTGGTGTTAGGAAGAGTTACCATACGTCCGGACTGGCGTCCGGATCTTCAAAATGCCCGGATTTACGCTGGAGAATGCGGCGAGAGAGGAATTTGGTTGTAATAAAGACAATCTGACGTATTCGAAAAAAAAAGTCTGACTTCATTCCGCCTATGAAAAAAAATTCATTATTTACACTGTTTACATCCATTGTTTTGGAAAAGTACCTCTTCCTCTTGATGGAGGTTTTAGTCCGAAATTTGACACATATCTACAATTTTGGTGTTAGGAAGAGTTACCATACGTCCGGATCTTCAAAACGTCCGGATTTACGTTGGAGAATGAGGCGAGAGAGGAATTTTATTGTAATAAAGACAGTGTGACGTATTGGGAAAAAAACGTTTGACGTCATTCCGCCTATGAAAAAAATTCATTATTTACACTGTTTACATCCATTGTTGATGAGCCTCCTTATCCAGGCCCCAGTTCAAACTGAAAATTAAAAGTTTTGGTAATTTTGTTTCAATTCTGTTTTTCTACTAGCTGTGTGTATAATTTATACTAGCTGTGTGGCCCGGCGTTGCACGGGCTATCGCGAATAATAGGATATTCCCGGGCGGAGAGAAGTGACACCTTGGGATCCATATATTTTCATATGCCCCTCCTCCGTTTTTCTCTACAATCAACAAATATTGTCACTTACTTTCCCTAACAAACGTTACGAAACTAAACACTTTATTACAGAAAAGAAAGAAAAAAACATGAAAACGATTTTTTTTTCATTGTTAATAAATCCAAACACAGAAGCTTGTTCAAAAAGAAATTCCAACTTCCGTTAAATAAATAAAAAATGCAACACTGGATGCGAAAACTAATAATAGGGGGAAAAAAAGAATCCGCCGTGAATGAATACACCATGCTGTCAATAGATGGCAGCACGTCAATTCATTTATTTTGAAGCTTTTCATTAATATCTTTTAACTATAATTACAATTTCGGAATTTAAATAGTCGAAATGGATTCCTTGGATTATTTTCCATCTTTTGGTACTTACAGCTAGTTTCAGCATTCAGTGGTTCGTGAGAAGATAGGACGACATAGATACATATGTTTGTTTACCTTCGAATTTTAATAGGATAAATAATTTTGAATTACCAAACATTTGTAAAAATTTTATATTCTTTAATTCTGACATCTTAACTTTTTTTCACTTCCTCAAACTCGGTGCTAGTGTTATGAAAGTGGGTCATTTGTAGGCAGCTTTTAGAATTTTAAACTAAACTTCAACATCCTCCCGGGCGTGTCCGGATTTCGACTCAAAAAAATATGGTAACCCTATATAAGGACCACATAACTAAATTTTATCCACCTAACTTGCGATGTTTTTTACAGACACACAGATGTAATTACAAAACTAAAATGTAATTCCCCTAAAGTGTAAGTCGCATCCGCGGGCTCAAGGAAGTCTAAGATGTTCGTGAAAATTTGGAGATAGAGTTTTTGATTATTATAATACTTTTATCTCTGTATACTTCGTCTACGGGAAAGTAAAACGGCAAGTTTGATGATTGAAGACGTGATTTTCTGTATTTCAGGAAGGCGTAAAGATCGCTTTCTTGCTATAAATATTCTTGGAAGTTTTTGACGAAAAAAAAAAAAAACCTTTCGAACCTTACTGTAAATAGAGAAATATTCAATATTTCGAAAATGTCGCTTTGAGATACAGTTTTGAAGTTTGTTTTCTAATTTAGATATCAAAGTCATGAAAATCAATCGATGTTAATTTTAAATTGATATACAAAGACTGTAGAAAAAAAAAGCTCATCATGGGTAAATAAGTGAAATCTATACGAACCGCTAAAAATTAGAGAAATCATAATGCTTTCTGCGAACAGTGTTAGCATAAAGCTAAAAACACTGGCTTCACCCCTAGCATTATGATAGACCAAGAATTCGAATAAAATACCAAATATTAGAAATTATTTTACTTGCCTAAAATTGACGGATGCAGCCAACGGAAGATAGGACAAAGAACTGAATGGACTGCGTCGTGTAGGGTCCGGATCTTTACGAAATATCAATTTACTTTCTTTTGCGCCAAAATTCTGTGGTTGAGGGGGGAGTTTCGATTAATATTAAGGTACCGATGGAAACAAAGATGAAAGCGGTCTAGATTGAGAAAACGATGAAAATTAAAGAAATGATCATAAAAAGGGGGAAAATGATAACAAAAGAGTATATTGAAAAATTAAGGAGAAAAGAGTAAGTGTTAAATAATATTTGAATTCCATTAATAAACAACTGAAAGATGCGTTTTTGAGGTAATCACATTAGACCTGTCTGGCTTGAGAGACCCTGTCACAGTATTAAAACTGCGCCAGCATAGCTCTAATATGCAATCCTTTACTTACATCTTAAAGCCATTAATTAAATGTTCGTTGAAGGAGGTAGGAATTGTATTACTATTAAAGTTATTTATAAGGTGCTGAATTTGTTTCTTGGTTGGATTTTTATAGCTGCATGTTTTGTTAATTCTTATGAGTTGATTAGTGATAGTGTTTCTGTAAATTTTTGAAAAGATATTTGAGTTCCAAAAAATATATCTATTAACATTGAATTTAAACTCGTTTCTTTTGTCATAAATATCTATTTTTAAAGTATTTTGGCAATCAATAATTAAGTCCAAAAAAATTACTGTTTCTTGATAGCTATTGGTTTGGATTAATTTAAGTTCATTTAGATACAGATTATTATTAGTTGTATCGAAATATTTATGGTTAAAAATAATAAGGTTATCAATGAATCTAAAGGCTGAATTCGAATTAATAGTGATATTCCGTTCAAAAAAGTGCAGAGACAAATTGGCAAGTAGAGATGAATAACTGGTCCCTTGTGCGATGCCTTTAATTTGCTGAAAGATATATTCCCCGTTGAAAATAAAGTTGTTGTAAATACAGTGATTTGTAAGATCTTTCCAGAATTGGGATGTTTAGTGAGTTTTTTAGGTCATAGAAATAATTCATTAAGACTTCTGATAATTTATCTAATGGGATGCTTGTGAAGAGATCTTAAAAATGATAGGTTTCTATTGTATCTATTTTATTCTTTTTAAGGAATTCGATAACTTTATTATTGTTTTTAATTATCCAGGTAAAATTTTCGTCTTCAATAAACTTGAGAATTCTGTTAATATTTCGAGAAGATTATTCCACATTTATTCATGTAGGTTTTCGTACCGCAAGTAATGTATCTAAATTTTATAGGCTGTTTATGGAACTTAGGATAGATGACAATATACGGAAAGTTATTTACATTGTGGTGTCCAATTTTTTTTTTTTTTTTCCCTTAATAGTGTTGATATTAGATTTACTCTGTTTATAAGTTTTTGAAAATTTTAGTTCTGTATCTAATAGTTCAAGATGAAATTTCTTGCAGACTATTGCGTAGTTGCCGGCTGCCTTGTCAATAGGGGTTATAATGAAATGTTGTTGCAGAGTTTGGATGCTTTTCTCTATATTTCGGAATTCGTATGTTTTATTTTTTGAATTGATTTGTCTGTAATTGTTTTTTATGAAGTGTTTAAAGTTGAAATACATATTCCATTTCCATTCGGTGATAAACTGCACAGGTCTGTCAAATTTATGAGCAACTTTAGGCAAAAATTATCTAGGTCATTGAGAAAACTTTTTTAAATGTTTTTTAACGAAATTTTGAAAATAAGACGAAATTTGGCACCTTTATTCATTAATGACCTTAATTCTTCGTTATCTATAATATTTAGGTTGCCAGTAAGGATGTGTTAATGAAAAGGATCCGCATAATTTTTATATTTTTCTTTATTGCAATGGCACTGAACATTGATTCTATTCGTTTCTATATTTTTACAGAAGGAATTGTTATTAAAGACCCTTTTTCCAAATGTTGTGTCATATTTCAGGCATTTGTTTATTTCTATATTTTTTATTGGAAAAAAGATAGAATTTTCTTTAAGTGCAGTGTTCTAATTTAGATATCTTCAGTTTCTGTGATATTTGTTAACTTCGTGGCAACATTTGGCAACCAACTTAGACGAAAATTTTAGATGTGTTTCGTTCCAATTTATGACACAAATCTGTATTTACTGTTCCAAGTGGAAATGGTGACACATCAGTTAGAAAGAGTTGTCTAAGTTAAAACATGCCGTCATTAGAATAAAATAAATAAATAAAACCGTATGTAACTGATGGTTACAGATTAAGGAACTGCACTGATTTGACTTGGGCTGCTGGATGTTGCTTCATCGTTACACAAAGACGATAGAGTCATTTGACTGTTTTAGCATAGTATCGGAGCAATTTAAGAACCGTACCATTGCCCCAAAAAGGGTATTGTTCTTTTGTTTCTTAGTTTGGAATCACCCTCGAAATTAGTCCACTTTGTGTGCGCGTAATTTGGCTTTGAATGAAGTCATATAACACGTTGCCAGTACAGGTCACAGGAATCCTTTTTTAATGATTACGTCATGGTTGAGGACTTATTCACAATGAATCCCTTTTCTATTATACGACAGAGAGATCTGGAGAAATGTAAAGGCAGTAAACACTATCTTCATGGACAATTTATTTCCTATTATAAGTTGAATGTGTCGGCGTACATAGTTATGAGATTTAAATACATTTTCTGAGCAGTACGCGTGGGATAAATGTCGATTTTAAACTTGATCGGCGGTGCGAATAAGTTCCGAATTCATCAGTAAGTAGTCAACACCAAGTTCCCAGAAACGATGTTTCCAGGGAATTAACATGCTTCCTTATACGAAGGGAGAGGAATATGACAACAAATGGGGCTAAGGATGGTTTGAATGCTTTTAAAGCTGGGACATCTGTAATGTATTATGAATCGGGAAATTTTAAGTGGAACTTGCTAATTAGCAGTTAATTCAGACTGTAGACGGATGGAAAGTACCTTCGGATCTTTGGAACTGTTGATGATTTTGTAAAGGCATCTGTGCGTTTGTAGATTGTTCTACATGCATATTATTACATAGATGATTGCGATCTGTATATAACCAAAATTCCGGATTTTTTTCTTCAATCTGGACTTCATGATAGTGAAATGTCGACATCATTCATGATTTTAGGTGTGATAATATGGTTCAACGTTTATGGCTTAGATGCTGTGCACACTGCTAAATATTTATTTTCATGTACAAAAATGCAAGTGAATCTTTTGGGCCATCAATTCCCTGTCAAGACATTATCGTTAAATATTTTAGGCTTACCAAAATTAGATTAGACATTCATTAGGGATGTGATAGAATATCTTTCAACATTTATGGCTTAGATGCGGTCCACACTGCGAAATATTATTTATTCTCGTGGACAAAAATGCAAATGAAGTTTTGGGTCATAATTTCCCTATCAAGACACTACGTCACGGTTTTAGGCTTACTGAAATTCTTTGTTTCATGATTCATTTCTCTTTATGCTAACATTGCCTCATATTCAACATCAGTCACTATGCATACTTCAGGTTCTAATCTAATTAATTCTTTAGCTTGAAGAGAGTTAATTGAAAAGCCATTGTCTGCGTCAAAATTATATCGAACATACTGATACTTCAAGTTGTTAGGAAAGAAAAAAATAAGCACAGAAATTCTCAGAAATACCCCTTCTCCCCATAAAGTCAGCTGAAGTTAGCAATTGTTTCTTAAAATGTTAAGAAACCAGACACTTGAGAAGTAATATAGTGAAACATAAATTAATTTTGAATACAGTGCCATCTCTCTTCTACACTTCTCAGGGGACGAGAGAAATGGTGGTGTAAACGGGGGGAAAGAGTAAATCGCGGGAAACCACTTGCATTAATTGCAACTTAAACTTCGTCCGTGAGAACCAATAAAAAAAATGTTAAGGAAAGGGAAAACTTGGAAAGATGATCGAAATGCGGGGTAATATTGTGAACTTTAAAAAATGTTTATCTTTGTTTCGTTTATAAAATTGTTTGAAAATACATGTTATCACATTTTTATTTCAATTAATATGGAAGTTTCCAGGTTTTTGTAATGGAATCACAGTTACTTCTGTATTATGTGTTAGTTTGGCAGATTAAAAAGTTATATAAAATGTCAAATATTGTGCATCTTCACAAATAGCGTAAAATTAATTTTCATAGTTGAGGTTGAGGGCTAATTACCATCATTCGAGTCAAATACGTAGGCATTTATTTTTGTTTTATTTTTTTACCTGTTACATTTCAGTATAAATGGGATTAAACAGGAGTGGGGAACCTCTTGCCTTTTGAAATAATATACTCTCTCTAATATAATAATAATCACAAAACAATAACATTTAAGATTCTGTTCGTGTGGCCTTTTGCCCAACTGTCGAAATTTAATGAGGCCTTTTAGTACAAAAAGGTTTCCCACCCCTGGGATAAACGAATAAAGTAAAATTAAAATCAAATAATTTTTGTTAAATTTTCGGAACCCATTCAGCATTACCGTTTTATATTCCTTTATAGGTACCTCTGAAAGTGTTGGTTTCCTTGATAAACAAATTTTCAGAGATATTTATTCTTTTGAGTAAGAATGATGTATTGGAAGAAATTATTTTTAACAAAATAATATCTGCTTATTTATATATTTTTTTATTATTATCTTGAATAAAATTATTCGTTGAACTTCAACCTTAAAATTTGGGAGGGTTAATTAATGCTCTAAAATCAAGGTTTGAGTTGGCTCTTCTGGGTGTAGACAGTGGCATAGCTTGTAGGGGACGGTCCGTCCCGGGCGGCACTAGGAAAGGGCCGGCAAAATCAGACATGTAGGAAAACAGTTTTATAACTAAGAAGAGCAGCGTCACTAGTTCAATCACTGTAATTAATTCGTATTTTTCACCTTTTTTCGGTAAATTGCCAATGTGTGAAAGAAAGACTGGTGGTATACTAGCGATTTCGCAACCATCTGCAGAGATCGAGGGCCACAAACGAGGAATTACATTATTAATTACAGAGAAGAGATTTTTGCCGCTTTTTTGTTATTTTGAAGAAATTCCGCTTTTTTGTCTTTTTTTCTCGCAAAATTTCCGCCCCCCCCCTGGGGGTTGCGGGTTTTTTTTCCCCGGGGAATTTGGATTTTTCTTCCGAAAATTCCACTTTTACACAAAGAAAAAGAAACCTTCCTATCTTCCGTTTTCGAAAGAAAATTCTGGGAAAATATGCTCGACCGTGCGGTTTAACTCCACCGGCTAAAAAACTAGCTGATTCATCTTCTACTGACGAATCAACATTATATCAGCAAACTCTACAAGGATGAACATTCCAACATTCAGTGCCATTCAAAGTATTAAGTACCACCTTTTTGCAGAAAACAAAACCTCTGTGGCATATTTTGAAAAAAAAAAGTTTTTTTGAACTTGTTTATTAACTTTTAATGATTTAATAATAATTTAATATTCTTTTTCTTATTTATATGTACTGAATTATAAATAATTAAGTTATTAATTAGTATAGTGTAATATTTCCGTCATGCTGCGTGTTCTGATGTTTTATTTCTTTCGCGTATAAATTTTGGTACAATTTTTTTGCTCTCGTACGATTTCAGTCTTTTTCTTTTTTTGCCAATCTCATCCGTGTAATTAAAAATTTTTCTCTGAAATATATATTTTTTATTTTGAAATTATTTAATTTGTAAAGGAAGGGCGGCATGCTGTAAGGTAGCCCCGAGCAGCGAAAGTTGCATCTACGCCACTGGGTGTAGTGAAAACTGTAAAATCTGTCCTCTTCTTAAACAAAATTAGAGGTATACGCCGTTGTATTTTAAATGTGTGAAATTCCGGTTACTGCGTTTTATTCCACTGAAGTGACGAAAGAATCGAGAAGTTTCTCTAAAAACCTTCTTATTAACCAGCGGGAGTTACCTCCCCGAAACTTTCTCGCATACGACAAGTAATGTGGGGTGGGTAAACACCCAGTAGGTAAATATTCTTGGGGTATTTACCCAAGACGTAGTTATTTTGAGAAAAAAATTATGAATGGTGATTTACAATGAAACATATAAAATTTGTGAATTCCTTAAACTTAATATTTTGCAAAAAGAATTGCGTATGTTCTCAATTTTTACGTGCGCTGAGATACCACAACCTTATTTAACGTTTTTGAGTAAGAAATCTTACTACAGATATCACGCAAGATTTCACCATACCTTCCATCTGGAGAATGTCGGAACGAAGTTTCGATTCAGGTTGCCATAATTTCCGAAGCGCGTGTTTGCGGCTCGCTACAATTTCCTTCGTAGACCGCCAAGGTCAAACGCTAACCATACTAATTTGAGTGAAACAAGTATGCGATTATACAGACCTACAGACAGTCAACCCTTTGTCAAATTTGGCCCAAAATTTTATACGGACCTACATTCATGACGATAAAACTGTGTACAAAATTTAATCCATCTAGCTATTCAAGTTTTTGAGTTATAGTGTTCACATGACCACAAACACAGGCAGACTTCCCGTAGACGGATTTTGTCCAAAATTTGATAGAATCCTGCAAATTATGTTTAAAGACCACATACCAAATTTCATCCCCGTAGCTCTAATAGTTTTAAAGTTATTGTGTTCACAGACAGATATAATTCCAAAATAGTGTTTTTCGGACTCGGGGAGGTCTAAAACGTGGAGATTCGTCAAAATCTCGAGTTCGAATTTTTTGACGATTACAATACTTTCTCTTTGCATACTTCGTATACGAGAAAGTAAAAACTGTTTGCGTGTTGGTTAGATTTTTATGAATTGGTGGTTAAAATTCTCGTTTCTGTTGAAGCATTGAATGTCAAAAGATTGTGAAGAGTTAGGATGGAGATACCTTATCGCAAAAGTCCTATTTCCAATGGGGTATGGTAGCGTGAAAGATAGGATGAGTTAAGATGAAAATATTGTGTCGCTTAACGTCTTATTTCTACTGGAGTGTGAACGTTAGTGATAGTGAAAAGTTGCTTTGAAGTTTGCGATATGTTTTAAACTACTTAAAGTCGATTTAATGCTGTAGCTCAGTCTTCCAATAGATTTTAATGCAATTTTTTTCCCAAAGAAATCGCATTAATATTATCCATTGTAAAATGAAATCTTATCCGATTAGATCAACTTTCTTGAATTTCATTTCCTACCCCTTTTATTTCTCATTCTGTTCTGGTGGTATAAAAAAAAATCATGTAAATTTTGTGGTTTATTGCGACTATAGTGTTCTCATCTGGCGTTGAATACCAAATAGGGGAAGTTAGGGCAAGATGGCGATGTTAACATTGGACCATTTTTAATAAATTCGGTTTTTGAGGTAATTTTTTTTCTTTACATATATTATTAGATTGACTTTTTGTTGTGTTGTACTTAAATTGAGAAATTTTTATTTTAATATTATCAAAGTTATTTTACCATTTAAAATAAGCAAAGCAAAAGTGCCGACTTGCCCCGGTACCTGGGCAAGATGAAAATTATGACAAAAGTTCAATGCATTTTTATTTTTAGAAAATTTAGGGCAGAACACTAATTAATTAAATGTCTTTAAATATTTTTTCCTTGATTAATATGCAATGAAAGGGTTATTTTAGTTAAAATTTGAGCTCATAGAAAATTAATATAACTCATAATTTACAAAAATTCGAAACCAATTTTCCTCATTCAGAGTCTGAATAGCCCTCGGGCCACCATGTGTGGCATTTGCAACACTATTTAATCTTCTGATGGCGAGTTAACATAGATCTTATGACACCCAGGGCACTGTATTATATTTTCTTTAAAAGTCTGAATTGGCGTCATGAGTGTCAGCAGTTCGGGCTTTTCAAGGGAATCTAACTTCAGTTTCTTTTTAATAACTCCTTTTATGCACCCTAACCTCTTGGTTTTGCTGCTTTAAATGTTCTGTCACCTTCTGTATGTCTTTCTGAACCGACATTTATTTTATAGGTAAGCTTATTAAAATGTTTTCTGTAGGTCTTGCAACATGTGACGGAACAGATGGTGGATCACGTAGCCGAAGAAAATTATACAAAATAACTAAAAATTTCATATATTCTTCAAAAAGAAAACAGTAAAAAGCGCTTGGGGCAAGATGACGAGGTTGTCATCATGCCTTCATCGGCAAGTTAATAGTCTTTGTTTTTTGGTGGGATTAACAAGAATTAAATAAAAATAAATAGTAATTTTGAAAAACGTACTGTCTAAGTTAGTCATGCATAGCAAAGAATAAACAAATATCTTGGGTGTTAATCCACTAGATCTTATGTTGAGGGTCTTGAAAATTACAACTCGTCAGGCAAAAAACACGAACATCATATGACAAATAACGAAATTACGTCAATGGCTTCACCATGCGATTTTTTAGTACACAGCAATATAGAGGGCTGGTAATATCAGTAAGGTGGCGCTACCTAATAGAGTGAACTTAAAATAAGCCATTCGCCATCTTGCTCTAACTTCCCCTACATCTTTCAGCAAATAATAGATAATCAGGAATTGAAGGAATCGTAAATAAAGCATTTAAGTTGTGTATTTTAGACCCTGTTTACACAGGGGTAATCTCTGGCCGTAGTAGAAAGTCACGTGATCCCAATAAAATTCTCCTCACCAGGCGACATTCTGATGCTAAGGACACCACAGCCACGCGAAGAACAGGAAAAAGATGAGACTGCTGCAAGTCTTTGTCCGATCCACATTCCCATTGTCCATTATCTGAATATCAGCTCATACGTTTATGCTTGTGTTTAGATTGTCGACTGGTGACAAAATTTTGTTTTAGTCACGTTGCCTCCAACTGCGCAGGGATGACGCCAGTGGGGTGTCCGGGGGGGGGCTAAGGCCCCCTATCGGGGATGCTGTGCCTCCCCCGTCGGGGCAAATTTTTATACCCCGTTAACGCAACGAGCTATTCGTCTAGTATATAAATAAAAGATCTGGCGACAATTTGAGAGTATCATCATTACCCCCCCCCCCTCTTGTACAGCAGGCCATCGGGGAGACCCTGTCGGGCGGGCTCTAACGCCACTCCTGCAACTGCGGGTAGCTATTGTCCCTGTGTAGACAAGGCCTTAGTGAAAAAAAATAATTATGGCATTGAATACAAATACTGAGAATGCGTATCTCTTTCAATTTGTGGCGAATCGCCATACCCCTCAAAAGTTAATATATGAATAAAGCACTAGCTTATATCCGAGACAACTAGTTAGAAAATTTCTTAAATAATTCACCATCATTGTTTATTGAAGCTTCAGTATTAATACTATTTACTGAAACATTTTGCAAACGAAAAGTACCCGTTTGGGAGAAAAGTGCTATATAAGCGGAGATAACTGAAGTTGGAAGTACATATTAATAGTTATTGTCCGAATCGCAGGTGAGTTACGTAATACGTGTTGTGTCCCTACGCGTATCAGCTACGAGAAAGAATGCTATGAAATTAAGCGAGTCTCATTTTAAATATCGAATTTTATTACGCGGCATATAGATAATTGGTCCTTGAAACTAAATTCCATTGAAATAGTTCTCTTATTATTAAATACATTAAGATCATATTTAGGACTATTCAACGGAGCGTAATGCTGCACCCCGTCGCTTTCGCTGCACTGTCAACTTCAATTGTCATAGTCTATAGCATATTAATTTTTTTAAAGGCTCTATATTAGGGCGGGCGGAAAAAGTCAAAGTTTCTTAGATCTTTTTGCGGTGGTGCTGAAAAGTTGCGAACTCCCATCATTAAAAAGTGTGTGAAATCTTATAACTCTGAATTGATATCTTCTGTCGCCTCAATGGGCAGAAAGTTGTGAAAATTTCTGAATATCAGCTCATATGTTTATGCTTGCGTTTAGATTGTCGACTGGTGACAATGGTCAAAATTCAAATGCTAAAAATGGTCAAAATTCAAAAATTAATAAAAAAATCACAGATTTTGTTGCTCGGTTTGCGGTAGTGCTTAACATTTACTATTTATTAACAACAACACCTCTATAAAATTTTAGAATTATAGGTTAATATCTTCTGCCGCCTCAACGGCAGTGAATTTTGGAAATTTAAGTCGAATTTTTAAATAAATACACGTTTTACTTATATCATTATAATGCGAATAGAAACTTGATTCAACCTTTGAAACATTCAAAATTACAAAAGCACTATTTTTGTAATCTTTTTTGGACTCAAATTGTGACATTTGTTTTCTGGATTCTAGTGTAGCTCTGATAAATCCATCCCTGTTCTCCGATCCAACTCTTTTTCTGGAGGCTTGAGTGACGAGTTTCACAATTCGCTCAACTGCTTTCATGTGTGAAGGAAATTTAATAAAATCCCAGCCGTCCATTGGCACATCGTCCTGTATCATCTTCAGATGTTCATGAGAACCGATATGTCTGAGAACTGTAGGCGGTGTGACATAAAAAGCTTGCCAGTCAATGAGATCTAGAATTCTAAAGAAAGATATAAGCAATTCTTTGTTGTTCTGTATATCTGTTGAATTTATCTTTTTGGTCGATAGAAAATTCAAAGGATAAAGACAAAATTGGACGATGCTGCCATTTTACAGATGAACTCGATATTTCTTGTAGTATTGCTTACTTTATTCCGATCAACGACAAGTTTCGAAATCGAACTACAAACATTCCTGTGTTCTTTATCAGTTGATTGCTTGTTCGTCTGATGTGAGACACGCGGCGGATACTGCAAAATAAGTTACCGGATCTCCTTTTTATTCGTGATCATTATGCAAATATCGGCTAGTTAAGGAGTAGCGCTTCAGTGAGCTTGTTTTAAGAAAAGTTTCACTTTGTAGGTGCACCATTAATGTCAAGTAGTTTCGGATGCGAAATTCTTTTTTTGGGAAAGTTAACTAGTGTATGAATGAAGCATGATGCCATTATTTTGCGTATTATCCCCCTTGTCTTTATGTCATTGTTGAAAATGCTTTTTGATGTTGTTGATTTCGAAAGTTACTGAAGAGTTTTACTATATTTATTTACTGAACAGTTTCATGCATGGATGAAAAGAAAGATCGTGTAGTATATATGATGTCTTGTATATCTTGCACTTTCTATAGCGTCGAAGTTTTCTTGTATTACGTAGTTATTCTGAGTTGTGCCTTGGCTATCTCATTAACCCTAAGTATATCAAGCTTCGTGAATGATTGTTTTAAATATTGTTTCCATTTATTTGTTTTGCTGAAATGGGAGTTACTCTTATTGTGCTGAAAAGATGTCCGAACTTATTTTTGAAGAATTATATTTCTCAAAAAAATTACAAAAAAAAGTTATACTACCTTCAACGGTTAAGGTGAGTCGTACCCCCTATACCGCCAATGTTAAATTGACCATTTTTTATGTACCTTTTCTCACAATTGATTTTAGATACATGTTTGAAATTTTTATACAGTTTAAGTAGACATTTATCTCTCTACTGAGGTAAAAATCTTAAATAAATACAGCTTGGGTTTTTTTCTTTTAAAATTTAACTGAATGTCACTATGAATTTTTCAAAAAATGCCGTTTTCTAACACAAGATCAGCACTATGAAGAAATATTTTTTTAATATCAGAAAAAAATTCGCATCAGTATATACATTTATTTGTATAAATAGGTGGTCAAAATTTCAAGAGCTTATATAAAGTAGATTTTGAGAAAAAGGTACACGCAGTTTCGAAAATACCATTTTGAGATAATTCAAGTCAAAGGTAAAAATCTTGTGTTACATTAATCTGTTTACATTGTTTAAAAGTTTATTTTAACTTACTTCTACTATGAACACGAGCAAAAGACTTATATCGTTAGAAAGGTCTTGAAATGGAAATTTCAAATATATAAAAACCAAAAAAATCGAATTTTTGAAAGTATATCGGGTACTGACTCCCCTTAAAATGTCCAATGGCTGTAACAGTACAGATGGTCACTGAACACATCCAAAGTAACAATTTTCGTCATGTAATGCGTGGTAGAACGTGAAATGTGAGCGTGGAAACACACCGAGTATTAGGAACATGAAAAACGAAAAGTCGTTTTAATCACTGACATTTACAAGAAGTATTCTAATGAACGACCACCAACTGCAATGCAATTCCAATGATGACAGAGTGAATGGCATACACTTTGGAAGATACCTGGTTTGCCATGTATTTTGGCAGCAACAACGTTAATACTGACGACCTCCAGTCTAAAAGAAAATTGTGCGACTCCACGCTCGTCCAATAAAATTTGTTTTGACCCCGAAATCTATATACGTAAAGCCGGCCATTCACTTCACAGATAAACTGGGTATTTTGGATCGCGAGACGGAAAAAGCCATCAAAATCTTTGTAAATCAGCCAAATGACTTGTGGTGGTTGGAATTCCGTTTGGACTGAAATCGGAACGAAAAATCAGAGGGACCCTGAAAAAGGCTAGCGAAAAGAACAAAGCCTTGCGTAGATTGAAGCCTCGCTTCGAGGGTAGCATAAATTAAAATCTGATGACTGGGGAAAATCGATGAGCGATTAACAAGCAGCTGTAGAGAGGGGAAAGAAAAGTTCGTTCAGAGTTCGCGTCCTTTTAAATACACGTGAACGGCGTGTCTGTATTTTTCGATTAAAATGAGTGGGGAAAAAATCGGGCTTGGGACAAATAGCATGGCTATACTTCAAGTGAATGGTCGGCTTAAAAGAAAACTGTGCGACTCCACGTTCGTCCAATAAAATCTGTTTTGACCCCGAAATCTATATACGTAAAACTCAATGTGCGTAAGTATATTTGTCCTAGTATCACTTGCGAGCGGCTAGACTACTTTTAATGGTACACATGTTCCTAATTGGCCGACCAAAAATACCGTTGAGGTAAATCAATCGCATCCCACCTCCTTCTGGGCAGGTTGGGGCAAGTCTTTTAAATATATATAAAATGGACCTGTTGAAATGAAATTTGATTATCATGTTTCATCCTGTCAAACTAAAAATATAGTGAGATTAAATCTTCTTTCGTCAAACCTTCCAGCTGATAAATATCTCCAACAGATTCCGTTTGGATTGAGTAGAGGGGATTTATTTTAAGACATTTCAGCAAATGAACCAATTAACATGAATTGATTCATGTTCAATGTTTCTAAAAAGAAAGAAGGTTCCTTCCTGAAAATGGAGCCTAATGCTGTATACTGTACAATCAAATGAAAGAAAATTATTATACTTTTAATATGGGTATTATTTTATTAGAATTTGATCAAGGAAGTAATATTAATAAATAGTATTATTGCTTATCAACACTTTTACGTTTCCTGTCTGCCGCATAATATGGTTAAAAAAAAAAAAAAAGACCACAAAACACCAGGTATTCTGCTAGTGGGAAAATGAATGCTAAAATCAAGACTTAATTTAACAGGAAGTATCAAGAACACAATTTAAAACTTTTTCAACGTTCTTAACAAAATGTTTTAAATGGAGATGATATTTAAGAATTTCCGTTTTCAAATACTGAAGAATTTTAAAGATGGCATGGAAAGGCTCCAGGGACGTGAAGCCTGTGCCGCGGCACAGGGGGGCCGAGCGTGTAGGGGCGCCAATTCCTAATCTTAAATTTGAAAATTCTTTGTCTCCATAGCATAGTTAAATCTTAATTATTATTGCTAATAAGTTTAGTTAATAATTATAGTTAAATCTTTTAGCATATGTATCAATATACGATATATATAGGGGGTGCAACAATAATTTCGCACAAAGCGTCGAATTCTCTGGAGCCGGCCCTGTTGATCTGAATAAATTAGAAGAGCTGTTTACAGTAGAATATACTAAAATAATATTTTTAAACCTATTATCATCCTTATTTGTTAGATGACTGTAGTCATTAAATTTTCAATCTTCTACAATCCATTACTTTTTTTAATTTGAGAAACCTTGGTCCATAATATAAAATACAAATTCCAAATATTTGTTGTGATTAGTCTTTTCCGTTTTGCCTTTCAACTGTTTATACCAAGTCAATTACGTGCAGGAATGGCACTAGAGTTTGCCCGACGGGGGGACGAGTGTAATGAAATTGGTCTCAAATTTTCGCCAGATTATTATTTATCAACTACATTTGAGTACCCCAAACAAAAATTTTCCCCGAGGGGGGGACCTGCCCTTCCCCGGTTCCCCCCTCTGGCGCCACCCCTGATTACGTGAGTCATTTTGAATGCTTGTTTTTCAGACCAGCTTAGTTACCAAATCCGCCTTTAGTTAGCAACAAAATTCAAAAGTAAAATTATTTCAGAAATGTCAATTTAAATATTTGCTTAAAATGAAATGTAACGATTTAAAAACTAGTAACAAATCTTTTTTGAAGATCAGCAGATTTACGTACGTTAAATATTCTGATTTTATCAGCTCCAGTAGTATTAGTATGGAGGGGGGGAACAAACTTGTTTACTTTTTGTGCACAACAAGAGAGAGTTATTGAATATTTTTCTATTTATTTTTCTTTTCATCGCTGAACAATCCTGTGTGCGTTGCCGCAAACATCTGTCATTTAGCTGTATTGCTTTTTCCCATGAGTCAGCGCTATCCAGATTTCCGAAAATGCAGCAGTACCGCGAGCGATTTTCTTAATTCCAGTGTCGAGACGCTCTGAAAGCGGAGTTTGTGATCCATCTCCATTCATCAAACAAATTTCCCACCACTTTCATTCTCTGGCTCAGGAATGTACGATCTTCCACCTGTCTTCATCTGTTCTGTGTTCTTTTTTCAACTCGTTCATCCGTTTTTAGACAAAACGTCGCAAAATGGCTTGATAAGTATTCCATCGTTTCTGCGGCACGCGAAATATATTTGGTATTTTCTTTTTATCTGTGTTATCGATCTTTGAATGGATTTGTATCGATTTGTTTGGAAGAAAAGAAGATCAATTCTGGAATAGTGTTTTTACAAAATTGTGATTTAAAACGTTTTAATGTTTTGTTTATTTATTTAAGAAATGGAACTGATTTGTTCGATTTTTTTTTTTTTTATACTCTTTCGGTCCCAAGCATAGAATCATTCATTCTGAAATTTGGGAAATGTACTCATTTCAGGCCTGAGATGAAAGTTAAAAAAGAAAATAATAAATTAAGAAGAAAAAAAAACGGAACATAAAAATAAAAAAAAATTATGATTTTTAAAAAAAAGCTGAAATAAAAATATTTTAAGATATTTAAAAATAATAAGAATGAAATTGTACCTGTAATTTCATTTAAATTATGTTAAAATTCATTTTTATTTTGACTTTTTTCGTTGAATGAAGTGAAGTTCAAAAAGGAAATTTTTGAATAAATAAAATCGATAGTGCGGCCATTTATTGGTAAGAATAAAAAATATATTTGAAAAGAAGAAAATGTGAAGAACTCTCTCTCAATGATGTCCATTTAGTATCAGAGCAGGTTTAGATGCCGAACAAAAAAATAATGAAATTATGGTTCCAAATGGCATTACTGGGACTGAAAGGGTTAAAAAGTATTATTTCATAGATTGGAATGACTTTGGTACAAATTTCTTGAAAAGTTAAAAGTCAGTTGCAAAGATTTCCTCACACTTCTGGACTTTATAGTTCTATTTTATTTCTTGATTTCGGAAAAAAATAATTCTGAAATTTTGTTTCCTGGTAATAGAATATATTTGTAATTGATTTCACCACTCAACTGAAAAAAATTATATAATCGACTCTGAGTTAATTAATTTCCATGATTCAAAATTTAAGAATAATTAAAATATTTTTTCTTAATTAATACTCTTTACGTTAATTAATTTATTTATTATTAATGTTATTAGGAATTTGAAAACGGAAATTATCTTAATCGCTTGTTTCTTTGACTGTTCCAAAAATTACTCGAAACATCAGACTGTTGTCATTTATGAAATTCGCTTCCTTTTTAAAGAGCAAAAAATTATTCCTTTTTTTTCCCCTAAGGGGGGGGGGGGGGTGAATGTTTTATCGTACCAATTTATTATGAATGAATTTTTACAGTTTTGAAAATCTTTTCGATAGTAACTGAACTTTTCAGCTGAATTGTGTGTGCAAATTATAGCCTACTCCTCTTGGTTGCTGTTTTATTATTCAAAACCTAGTCAATAATCTATACTTATAAAAGGCAATGTTTGTGTGCGTGTGTGTGTCAGCGATGTCCAGACGAATCTATCGCACTTACAGCCATGATATTTGGCACACAGGTAGTCGTAGTGGTGACTGAATGCACCTCGAAGCCGGAATTTTAAAAATTTAGTAGGCAAATCCACAAATGATGTCACTCTTGGAGGGTCGTGAAATTGTGACAAGGGGGGGGAGAGGGGGTAACAAGAAGTGTGACATCACACATTTTGCTTAAAATAAAAACATTTAAAATCAGCAGATTAAATTTTGAAGTTATTTTGAAATTACCAGAATTAGAGGGTATTTTTTTAATCGGGGCTAAAAGAACGTTCATGTGATTTTTTATTTCAATTATATTCTTTTCTTTTCGAAAAAGGCATTCAGGGTAGGTTCTGAGAATATGGTAGCAACAGAAATTCTTTACCATTAGAAGAAAACCTCCCCCTGTCACACCCTTGAAATGTCCAACAAAAGATAAGTCGCCTCACCTGGGTGAGTGATTGAACTGATAGTGGCACAAACAGGTTGATCTTGTTGAGGCGTTTTTTTTTTTTTTAATTCAATCTGTTTAAGAGTGTTTTTTGTTCATAAAGTAAAGATAAGATTTAAAGCAAAATACAGTCGGACCTCTATTTAACGAACCTCTATTTTGCGAACTTTTCCTTGGAACTAAGAACTTTTTGCGAATTTCTTCGTAAAATAACCTCCAAATAGCGAAGTGCATTCTCTATTTAACGAACTTTTTCTTGTGATCCAATATTTTTTTTCTCCCTATTTCTCAAAATATTTCTGAACATTTCAAACTCATTCTTACTTTTAACAAATTTTGTGGTGATCAATGACCTTGAACTGGTTTTACCAGTCGCCTAATTCACCGAGAGCAGTAAAATCGCTGTCATTCTTTGCATTTCATCCAGAAAGTGTAACCTTTATTCACCCACACACACCACCACCACTTCACTAGAAAAACTTTCAATATCCCCCCCTTTCACCCTCAATGGAGCTGTCCCGTGTCCTTGAACTAGTCTCCCGTTTTCTAGATTGTTGATCATTGCCGTGCTGGTAATTTCGGTTCTTGTAGCTGGAAAATGTCAAAGCGAAAGTGCTTGAGCATCAAAGAAAAAAATTTAATTCTTCATGAGGTGGATAAAGGCGTGAAGAAAAAGGATATTGCTTTAAAATTTGGTATCCCTCCAAACAGCTTATCAACCATAATAAAAAAATCGTGATAAAATACAAAATTATGATTCATCGAATTCTTGTTCAAAACGTTTAAAAACATGTGTCTATGAAGATGTGGATGAGACAGTTTTGAGGTGGATACACACAATGCGAGATAAAAATGTTCCTATCTCTGGGCCTTTCATAATTGAGAAAGCTCTTCAATTTGCGAAGACATTGGGATATGACGAATTTGGATGAAGGAATGGAGGGCTTGAAAAATTTAAGAGAAGACACGGAATTATGGCAAAAGTAATATCTGGTGAAAGTAAAGACTTTGATGATAATGATAGTGAAAATTGGATAACGGAGACACTGAGTAAAATTTTAAAAGACTATAAGCCAGAAAACATCTTGAATGCGGATAAGACTGCTTTCTTTTTTCGATGTTTGCCTCAAAAGACATTAACATTTAAAAAGGAAAAATGCTTTGGAGGAAAACAAAGCAAGATTAACTGTCATGTTAGGTGCAAATATGACTGGACATCAGAAATTGAAACCATTAGGTATCGGAAGAAGCAAAAATCCAAGATGTTTCAAAGACGCAAAATCTTTGGAGGTTGATTATGACTTGAACAAAAAATCTTGGATGACATCAAAAATTTGTAAAAAATGGGTTCAAAAGTTGGAAAAACGTTTGATTGCAGAGTGTCGCAAAATTGCTCTCGCTTTTGACAATTGTCCCGCCCATCCGAAGGAAATCGACCAAAAACTGAAAAATGTTACAGTTTTTTACTTGCCACGAAACACTACATCAAAACTGCAGCCAATGGATCAAAGGGTGATGAAAAATTTCAAAATACGCTATCGCAAGAGAATAGTGCGAAAGTTATCACTGCGCTGGAGAACAATCAATCCATGCCAAGATCAACTTCCGGGAAAGCATATCAGAAATTTCCAAAGCATGGAACTAGGATGTCACAGATGATGTCGTACTATTCGCAACAGTTTTGGCAAAGTTGAATTCTTTGTCAGAAATGAGAATTCAAAAAGGACGAAGACGATATTCCCTTAGAGGAACTTAAAAAAATGTAGATACAGCTAAGGGAAAAAGAAAAAATTAACGATGATGTGCTGATTGATGATTTTCTTTCTCTTGATTTTGAAGCTGAAACCTTGGAAACACTAACTGAATAGGATATTTTGGACAGTGTGAAATATAAAAACAATGTAGCAATGGATTGCGACGAAGGTGATGCAGCAATCAGCAGACCTTCGTATGATGAAATGCTAAAATCATTTGAAACAACCGACGAAGATTACAGTTTGAAGAAAATACGCCTGAAGGGGGTTTTGGTGCATTGCAAAGATGCGAGACGTATTATGAGAGAAAACACTTTTTTAAACAAAAAAACTCAGGCAAAATTAAAAGACTATCAGTAATTAAATTTAAGGACGCATGTGGTAATGTATGCTTAAAATTACTTGTCATAATAAATGCGATAATGTCACAAAAATTCATTAATTTTAATATAAAATTATTTTTTTTAATTGAAAGTACAGTGTACTCCTGAACAATGTTTTGTTTTATTCTTCTTTTACTTGTAGATTTCTTTTTGATGGGTAAGGTATATAAAACAAATAGATATTAATTTACAAAATAAAAGTGTGGTTAATTACTTTTTTAATAATATTTAGTGTTTATAAATTTAAAATCTGTTTTGTTTAGTTTAAAGTATTTTAAAAGGTGAATCTCTATTTAACGAATTTTCCATATAACGAACTTTTTTTCGGGATTTAGCGACTT
>BGPR01003090.1:41353-62638 GCA_013235015.1 Araneus ventricosus | reverse complement strand
CTCAGAAAAAACAACCACCCACCTGGCAGTCTTTGGCGACAAAATAACCCCAAACCCTCGAACAACGTTTCCAGGATTTGAGAGAGAGAGAGATGATAGGAAATAAAAAACCGAAGGGAGGTTGGAACCGACAGCAATACGTAACTGAACGAAGTAACAGAGAGTCAAGGGTGAGAGAAGTTTATGTTTGTTTGCCTCAATGTCACTGGGCTTGCTCTCTCTCTCTCTCTCTCTGTGGGGGGGGGGGGGGCAGCCAAACAACCAGGATCGGCTAGCTTTTTGTAATTACTTTCTTCTTAAAAAAAAGTTGTGGAAGATTTAAAAGTTTAATGGCTACAAGTCATCTAATAAATACTGATAGTAATAGCTTTCTAAGTATTATTATAGTAGATTCTACTGTAAGCAGCCTTTCTTATTTATTCAAACCTACATGCTTTGTAAATTAATATGAAATAATCTATAAATAAACGAATTGTTCATTTTATTTGCCAATACTACGCTGGGTCACACCTCGACAAATTCAAGTAATTTTATGGACTTTGTTGGAACTGCTTATGAAATCTATAGCAGGAATCTAAGTGACATCTGATGTATATTTGGTAACTGAGAAGGACTTAAATGCCTGGTACCTTCAATATTTTAAGGATGTTTCAATCATGCAGCCTAAAACTAAAGTGGTCAAATTTTCGGAACTTCAACCCGTGGCACTTTAGTTATTGAGGATAGAGAGTAGGGTTGTAATAGAGCCGTAACACCATTCCAGGACGGCTTTTTTTTTTTTTTTTCACTAGAAATAAATAAGAAAAATTTTGAAAACATTTTAAAACAGCGCAATTTTTGTCACCCAAGTTGGAACGTTCCGGTACTGCTTTTAGAGCGTCCCGGCAGCGTAAAAACCAATCCCACTATAGACGCCTATGGGGAGTGTTTTCGATGCCAATATTTGGCGATATTTCGCTTTTTTGGCGAGAAATGCTTTTGTAAAGTTTTGCTATTTCGACGACGGCCGAGAGATGCAATCTGTTATAAGAATGTAAACATTTCTACTTTGTAGTTTTTGTGTGTATGTGTGTGACTTAAAGTAGAATGAATTCCTTCTTGAGTGTCTTAAAGTTAAAAATAATTTGTTATTAGTTGTTGATTGTAAATAAAAATGGAAGGTTTTCAAAATACGATGAAGAAAAAACTAGTTTCACGCCAATCAAAGTAAACACGGAAATCCTAGCAGGCACGATGATCAACTTGGCGTGGTAAAAGACATTCCCATAGGCGCCTATAGTGGGATTGGTTTTTATGCGTCCCGGCACTGCTTTATTTTGCGACTACACCACTGATAGAGTTTTTTCACGCTGGGTCAAAGATTTAAAAACCTGTATTGCCCCGCGTAATCTGGACGTCTTGTCATTTTACATTTGCTGTAGCGATGCAGACTCTCCGATTCCATTCTGCAACACTTCTCCCTCCGGAAATTCTGTCTAGCTTTTCCTTTGATACTAATGATAGTACGGGCCTACGCATGACGGAAATGAATAATATTCAAAAGAATTATGATGGCGAACTGTTATTTTTCTCTGAAGTAAAGTAATTGGTATTCTTTGTGCAATATAAGCTGCAAAAGAAAGATCTTCAGAAGCTAATTTTTAATCTGTTGTCAGTGGCAACTCGAGTTAACTTTAGGGCTAAAGCTAGGGGTGTATCACTAAGCCTGTTAAATAGACCTAAATAGTATTCTAATACAGTGATCTCTCACTTATGCGCGGGCGCAGGGGACATCGAAAAAAGCGCGCATAAGTGAAAAATCACAAAGGGGAGCTTAAAAGTGAAACATCAATACGGTGTACATGTATTGTTAATTAATACTATGTATATACTACTGAAAAATGTAAATACGTGTATAACTTCCGTTAATTATTTTTTAAGAACACAAAGAAAATGGAAATGCTCCCGATTTTTTAAAATCGCTCTCAATGTCGATTCTGGGACATTAAAATGTTCCGCTAAAACTTTTTCGAGGTGTAAAGATTTTCTTCGAATTTTTTAATAACATCCATTTTAAACGAAAGCGACAATTTCGTTCTTTTCGCCATTTTAAAACATAACCATAACCAAAACTCCAAAGATGGTTCTTTCGTTAGCGATCAATGCCACGTGGTACATAAAATACTAACCTCTCTAATTGGCTGCTGTATAAATGCGACTTTTACTGACGTCAATCACAAGAACCCCCTCGTACACCCCCTGTGTATAAGTTAGAGGAATGTGTTCCTGGAATCTGAAGAGTAAGGGAAGGGCGAGGGAATGCATTCTTAGAAGCAGAACAAAAAGGGTTTTTGTTCTGCTGGGAAAAAAACTTTTTGAACTAAGAAAATTTTTGCGACGCTCATGAGTGAGAGGTGCTTTTTTAGTGCGGCGCATAAATGAATAAGACTTATCATTGTTTTCCTATATCTCTGGCCGGGACCGCGGAAAAAACGCGCATAATGAAAAACGCGCGTATAAGTGAGAGGTCACTGTATATCAAACAGTAACTGATGTATTTGAACTGAATTTGGTTGCGATACTCGATATTCTGTGTAATTGAATTCTATATTTAAAATATTTTTTATATTTCATAGAGCTTTTTCTACTACGTACCTGAGACGCTTAAAAACGCGCCTTATGTCATTAAGGGATGTTTCCGTCTCTCGTAACTTTCTACTTACTGTCCACTTGACTTGCCATTGATTATAATTAAGCATCTTTTTAAATTTTTAATGAGAACTGTTACGGGAAAATCCAGAATATTTCATTCAAAAGACAGGCATTTTTCGAAGCCGGAATAAAAAGTGAAAAATCGGGCTGATTTAGTCCTTTTTAATAAAACATTTCCAAAGTTAGAGCTGCTGTGGGAGGAGGAGAATTAAATTCAAGTCAAATATGATGAGAAGAGCGAAAAAATAGTACCATACTACGGGCGTCATGTACACTTGCTATACCACTGATAACGATAGGAGCGAAAAACCCACAGAGCTGGCTCCAGAGGTGTGCAGCCTGTGCCGCGGCACAGGGCGCCAATTTTTAATCATAAATTTAAAAATTCGCGCGTTATATGGTTGCCGACTGGAACACAATAGAAATCTTGTGCTATAATTAAATCGTTTACTACAGTTAAATCTTAATTGTAATAGTTAATAATTATAGTTAAATCTTGTAGCATATGTACCAATAAACGATATACAGGGGCGCCACAATAATTTCGCACAGGGCGCAGAATACTCTGGAGCCGGCTCTGAAAACTCATATGCGCCCCAGATGCCACTGTTAGACTGTTGTAATTTTCGGACGTTATTCCTGGCGTTTTTTGAAAAATGAAATCGGAGACTGATTATTCAAAGTGAATTCAGATTTTTTCAACGATCAAGCCGAATTTGTTCTCCAAATTGGACCGATTTGCTGCACGTGCCCAATTCGGTACGTTCCCTTGTACCACATTTCTAAAGATGCGGAACGTTCACTTTTTTCAGGCTTATCAAACCCCATAATCTGTTCTCGGTTGCTCCGAACACAAACAATTTCTCGGCAAAATGAATTTCTCGAAGAAAGAATTCCAAAGGCAGGTGCTTTGTTGCTTCCGCCGGCCGTTAAGTTCGCTTTGGAGAAGGAAACGCAAGTTCGCTCAGCCCCAGGGTGGGTATGCCAATGACCCCACCTACTGGTGGTTGTGATGGACTGTTTCGCTCAGCAGCGACACGCTGCGATACACTCTGCCACTTTTATTTAGTTTTTTATTGCCTCCGCTTTATCCTTGTTGCTCATCCTCTGCTACTTGAGCGCGCATTTTGTAATTTCTGTTATCGGCAGAAACACGGCTGCTTCGTTCGGCAATTACGAAGAATGAAGGTATGTGGGAACTGGTTCTTTTTCTCTACCAGCGATATATCTTGGTTTCGTTTTAATCTTTTAAATATTTGCGTAAAATAAATCTTTTTTAGCGTTAAATTTTGTTAGAAGTTTGAACATTGCCCAATTTTGTTTGATTAATTGTCGATATTTGTATTTGATGTTCCGTTAATTAGCAATCAATTTATTTGTTTACAATTTTTATCCAATTTTTCAGGCAAAATATTTAATTATAGCAGTGTTTTATATGGAACAAAGTAAATGTATATCTCGTATTTACATACTTATTTAATTGTTCTTGTAGGTATAAATATATGTCTTGACTGACATGAAAAAAATATTCCATCTTTGTAAGAGCCCAAATTCACAACTTTTGCTATCAGTCAGCATTTGGTCAACTGATTGTAGTGAAACAAATCCCTTTCTTATTAAATTAATATTTTACTTAACTCTAAGATATTTTTATTGAAAGAAAATAATTAACTAATGAAACCTTAATCAAAGGATTTAATATACATTAACTAGGCATTAGTTATCATTACTTTATTTATTAGACCGCCATCATGTTTTACATTCAAAAATACCTCTGCATGTTAATTTTTAAAATAATTGTTCATTTGCATTTTAATAAAAAGAATGCAGAATATGTGTCAAGGTGTTTTGACTCTTTATTTATACAAGTTGCAACATAGAAAGGAGAAAGAAAAATATAGTCAGATCCTATTAACTCATCATTGATCACTTTTTCATCCTCTATTTAAAACCCTTGAGAGATACCAATATCGTCTCTCTAATCGGTAAATTAATATTCTAAAAACTTATTTAGAGTTTGTATATATCTTTACTTGCTTCTCAGTTTTTAAGTGAACTCTTATCAGTTTTTCAAAAATATTTATATTATAAGTTTTATGAAGCATTTTATGCCTGTATGATGCATTTATGTACAACATCTTCAACTCGAAATTTTATTTGTATTAGAAATTTCCTCTATAGCATGCGGTGTGGGAAAATGTTCAGTATATCCAGAAACTAGAGTAACTTCTGAACATTATCGAAATCGCATTTCAAAAGTTGTAGGTCTAGAGGTACTTTTGATATTAACCCTTTGCACTTGAGAGGTGACTCTCAGTCACCATTCTAGACAGAACATCATTTTGACATTTCTTTATTTCGATGGTGAAAAAACTACCTACAAAGTTGTAAGAAGTTATAGAATAATTTCAGTGGTGAATTTTGATAATTTTAAGCCACAGGCCCAAAATTGTTTTGAATTCCCTCGCCAACCCAATGTAATAAATTCGCCGTCGTCTTATAACTGAAATGGCTGTTGAATAGATTTTGAGGCCCTCCCCAGGGTCTCGAGGCATGAGGCGAACGCCTCTAACACCTGTGCGAAAAACCGCGTCTGAATAATTTTTCAGAAAAAGTGATCTTCCACAAACATTTTTTACAATCCAAAGCAATAATTTGACCTCTTGTAAGTTGGTGAATAATTATGCATCTAATTACTTTTCCGAGTGAAAAGGGGTTAAAAATAATTTCTCTATCCAAACTATAATTATCCCACAGTGAAAGTGGTGGTGTTAAAATTAGTATTTTTATTAGAATTCATTTTAGATATCAAATGTATTTATTAGTGAATTTTATTTTTCTATGTATTCATGTAAATTCCTTGTGAAATATTGGTAGAAAGATAATTATTGTCAATAATAACCTAATTCCTGTGTGCGTTCACACACACACAAAAAAAAAATTGCATTGAATTGTATTTTTACTTTTCTACTATGTGCAACTATGATGTGTGTAAAATAGCAGTGTTTTTTTTTTTGGGGGGGGGTGAATTTCATCATTGCATTTTGTGCTTTCTGGGAAAATTAAAAGCATTGCATTTCTCTGTGCTGTGTTATTTTCTGAAAGTTAAAAATCGAATTTGTTTTTTCCTTGCTTTTATGCATGAATTTTAATATTTGTTCTTTCTTTTCTAGGTTTGTAGCTTGGTGGCACCCGATAATGCCTTCAGCTCATTTGACTTTGAAAGAGGAAGAAGTTGTTAAGTTATTATTGGAATTCTTGTCTAACAGAGAGCTTAGCATATCTCAGCTTTCAGTTGAGAGGGAAACTGGTGTCATAAATGGAACATTTTCGGATGATATTCTTTTCCTCAGGCAGCTGATCCTGGATGGTCAGTGGGATGATGTTCTAGAATTTGTGCAACCTCTCGAAGGACTTGAAAATTTTGATTCAAAGCAATTTCACTATATTGTCATCAAACACAAATATATTGAATTGCTATGCATACGCTCCGAGACGGGCATTTTCCAGAATGTCGATGTTGCTGTCGAAGAAGTTGTCAAAAGTTTAGCTGACCTTGAAAAGTACTGTCCATCAAAAGAGGATTATAATAACCTGTGTTTGTTGGTAACATTACCTAGACTCTCTGATCATTTTGACTATCGTAACTGGAACCCCAGCAATGCAAGAGTTAACTGCTTCAAGGCTGTTTATCCTCTTGTGGAAAAATTTTTACCTCTCGACAAGAAAGGGGCGGAGTCACAGACAGCTAAAGGGGATAGGTTAATACAGCTCATCATCAAAGGTGTTCTTTATGAATCCTGTGTTGAGTATTGTCAACAAAGGGCTACGAGTGCAACATCTGAGATGCAGGAAATGGGATTTTCACATATTTTAAATGGCACAGGTTTCAGTGACTCCGACCTGAGTTTACTGTCCTGGCTTCAGTGCATTCCCCCAGAGACATTTTCTTACCCATTTGAGCAAAAGACACTGAGTGTAGATGTTGAACAACTAGATAAACCATCTCTAGAAGCCTCATGGTCAGAACAAATCCTAGTCGCACCCATTAAACCAAAGATATTTCCCCATTCAGCCATGCCTTTTACAAGACTGCGGAGTTCCGATTTTATGTCTAAATCCTTAACTCCCAATTTAGATGGACTTGGCAATGGGCGACATTCTATGGCATATTCTGTCGGTGATCTTTCCAATATGTCACGATCATATGCAGGCTTTCATCTAACTGGCAAAAAAGCAATGAATACTTCTGTTGATCGGCTTTTTGAAAGCAGTGATGTGTTCAGCACTAGTTGTGCTGATCTGCAATCAGATCTTGAAAATACTCATATATCTTCAAAAGGTAAATTCACTGTACCACCAAAAATTTTAGAGCAAGTAAGCCCTAAGGCTGAAGATGGTGCTAGCATTAAAAAACTTCCAGTAGAAAGAGAAAGTTCACTTAAAGATACAGGACTAGAGGAAGATTCACTGAAACCTTCTTTCTTGAGCAACACTTCTAAAATATCAGTGGAGGCTTCTACAAATAATTCTCTTTATAGTGATGGAAATAATGTTTCAGACTTGTGGAGAGAATTCCAGAAGAAGTATAATCTGTCTAGGAATATTTCTGATATTTCTAGTGTGGATGTTTCTGCACTCTTGCAAGAAGAAACAAATATATCTTCTCGGAATTTACCTAGCAAAACTCCTGATGTAAAAAACGTCTGTGCTTCTCTTCCAACTCCAATTTCCCATTTTGGTCATGCAAAAGTGCCACAAATTATAGATAAGTTTCCTACGAGTACCCCAAAACCTGCACCTAGTAGAAATTTGACTCCTGAAATTCAGGGTTCTCCAATACTTCCTCGGAATGATACTAGTTCTTTAGATGGGTCATCTTTGCGCTCAATTCCAGTTACAAGGAACCTCAGCTCAGCATCAAACAATTCCTGTGATTTAGCTCAACCTGCTGTTGTAAATGTTTCCCAGTCATATGATGCGCATGGGTAAGTGTTTAACTAAATATTAGCATTTTAAAAAATCCTTAGGATTAGGAAATTTGTTTCACTACATTATCTCAGCAGTAATTATTTCTCAATGATTTGTTACACACAAATTAAAACATTTCATCAGTGAAATAAATGCTACATTTTTCTGTTCATACAACTGTTCATTTTTCAACTGTATGTGGTACATTATCACAAAAACAGTTTTTGTTGATAATTTAGACTGATATTAAGCCAACTGCACATAAACTAGCAAAATGTGTTTTTTTTAATTGATGAAGACAAAATATTAGATAATTTAAAATTACTCATTTAAATCAGATTTCTGTTTCCTGGAGATCAAGCAGTCATACTATTTTCCTTAAAATAAAAAATATAAATTATATTTTTTAACTGTTGTGTGAGGCACGTTCAAAAGTGAACTAAATGCGACTTAACCATGTGCCAACTTTTTCGGAACAAACCTGATATCTTCAGCTGAGTTATGCAGTATAATAGGGTGCCTACATACTGGGTTGTGAAAATACCAGAAATTATGGAAAAGTTGTAAATTTCTGTTTGGGTCATGTACCGCCCCAAATTTCCATCTGAAGTCATCAATTTTTTCAGCTGCACTGAATTCTTTCAGAGTTAAAGGTTGGGGGGAGGGGATTCTAGATTGCTAGACATTTCTGTTTTAAAAGGTTATCAGCTGAAGCCAAGTGCTAGGTTTTCTTTTCGTCTGTAAGGTTCACTTTATGTATAAAAAAAATGTTTGCTTCTGAAAAAGTACTATAATATTTTTATAATTAAAAAATATCTTTATTATGACTACAAAGTACCATAATAAATGTTTTGGACGAAATATCTTTATCTTCTGAACTTTTTCAACCTTATCTTGGTTTCTATTCTGCACTTTCCGTAAAAAATCTGTCATTTCAGATTACTTGCCTTTAGCTTTTAAATATTTATAAATTTGTGTATTCAAATTGGTAAATAATTTGACTTTCTTTCATAAACTGTGTGCTTTTATTATTTCAAGGATCTTCATTTAAGAATTTGGCAATTTTTATAATTTTAAATAAGGTGTTTTTGTTTTGACGGTTCTTGTTTTTAACCCTGTATATTATTAAATTTTTTTCCTAATTTTGAATGAGGTATTATTAATTTCTTATTTATGTTTCATGTTACTCAGTATATTCCCAATTTTAGAGTAAGGATTTTTTCTTTTCTTAAAAGCTGTTATAATGTTTTGTGTTGTTCAAATATTTATTTACTTAATAAAGAGATTTGCTAGAATGAAACCATTCCATTTATAATATTGCAATTACCTCATACAAGAATGTTAAATTGTCTTCTGTTAGCAGAATTCTGTTTTGTTTCAATCATTTTGAATTTTTTTTAAAAAAATTGTGTATTAGAAAAGAAATTTCTTCACTCTCTCACCTCTTCTTTTAGATAGAACCTATATATCATTGAAAAACTTTTGAACTGTTTATTTTATTACTTTCTTATACAAATCTGAAAGTAATCTCCCCAAAAAGTGGGTGCATTCAGTCTTAACTTCTGCTAAGAAAATTAATTTCTCTCCTATATAGTGTTATTTTACTTAAATTAAAAATATATTCAAGTAAGGACTTAAATCAAATTTATGTATTCATATAAAAAAATAATCGTAAATCTTATGCACAGAAAATTTTAAAATCTTATATTTAAAACATTGAATTTTTTTTAAATAATTTTTTTTATGTATTGAATTTTCTTTATATTATTATAATATATATATATATAACAGTTTACAAATAATTAATGCCTCATATGTGGTAATCTTTTCTTTTATTATGTTCTCCTTGTTGAAAATAAAATATATTATCCGTTTTCTTTGACTTTGTTCTAATATTTTATCTAGCAAAATTAATTTTATTTTTAGGTATGTTTTAATTAGAATTAATACATACAGATGATTACAAAAATATATTATTTGAAATGGATCCAACTTATTTTATTATGCATGTTTATATCTCTTCTGTAAATTTTTCCTTAATATTTCTGAAAATTTTGATAGCTAAAAGTGTGCAAATTATTTTAGTATTGGACTTCCCATATCCTCTTTCCATCTTTCAGTGACTGTCATGTTAATATTTCAGTCACCATAATCTCAAAACATTTGCTTGCTTTGAAGAAAGTAATAGTAAAATGATATGTAAAGGCTAGTTTCATTTTTTTAAGAAGAATATGATAAGTACTGAAAACTACATTTTGTGCTGATTCGAAATGTAGGTATTTTACTTCTGAATCATTAATATTTTGACATTATTGAAGTAAATATTTTATCATGATTTAAATTAACATTAAATTGAAATTTATGTTATGATTTATGTTCACTTTGCTGGGTAGTTACCATGAATTTTATTTATTTAGGAACCAATAAATTTGTAGTAGATGTGTTTGTTTATCAAATTTCCTCCCCATAATTTAGAAATTTTGATATGTGTGATTATTTACAATAGATATAAGGTAAGTGCTCCAGTAGTGGGCCACGTACCAGTAGTGTGCCACTTGAATTTTTAAGTTGAAAAACAAGAAATTCCAACATTCCAATGAAATAAGAGATCTGCCTCTGGTAGGCTGAAACCCTTTTTAACTAAATACCACAGGCACAGCCTTTATTTCCTGTTTAATTAGAAGCTAGAAAGTTTGTTGCTGAAGTCGGTCTCCGAGAGAAGCATTTTTAGCTCATTCTTAGCGATTTCCTTAAGAGGTAACTCTTCATTCAACTATTTTTTAGCATACATTCTATTTGTTTTTAAAATGAATTGTTATTGATATTATTTGATTATATAATGAATGTATTATAAACTATCTTTAAATTAAATAATATTGATAATTTATGGATAGTGAAGGGTGGCCCACTTTTGGATCAATGTTTTACTAAATGCTCCAGTAGTGGGCCTAGGGAGGCCAGTACTGGAGCACATGCTTTCTCTCAAATAGACTGTTTTGTGATGTTTAATAAGAAGGTTACATCTTGTAAAGTCTTTTTATTTAATTAGATTTGCTTTATTTTTATCAAAACCAGTAGTGGGCCACATGGCCCACTTCTGATACATTAATGACCCACTACTGGTACACTAATGGAACATTCTGACCAATTACTTAAATAATAAATATTTTATAGTACAGTTGAGGAAAAGACTGATATTCAAGAATTAATTGGGCTCTGTAACGAGGCAGACAATAATAACTATCGCATTGCTGGACCATCGAAAAATATTCCATCACCATTTAAAAGGGCTCTTTTCTGGCTGTAGAGGGAAGATGATAAAAGAAAAAACAGATTTATTCAACATAAAATATTAAGATTTAATATCCATAATGCCCCAAACAGAACTTAAAATGAAATATTGATAATTAGCATGTACCTTTAATAAAAAATTGGCTGTTAGAGAAAAAAATGTAAATCTCATGTGACTAGAATCTATAAATAAAAGATTTCACCTATATCAAGCCATTTTTATTGCATTTTTTATAGTGTATAATGTTAATGTATTGTTATTATTACTATATATAATGATTTTATTCTTTTTTCTTTGGCACAATTGACAAATCTGGGTGGCCCACTTCTGGTGCATAGGAGTGGTCTAAGTTTTTAATTTTTAAAAAATTATATTACAATTATTTTGATATTTCAGGTCATTATTATTTTAGATAAAAGTTGGAACAACCATAAAAAAATACAGATTAGTGAAACTTCTCAAAAGTTTAGATGATAATTGAGGAAATACCCTTAAGTGGCCCACTACTGGAGCATTTACCTTACTAAACTATTTTCATTAAAATGTCTAAAGACATTTCACATACACCAGTTATAACAAAAAGTCATAATACAGTTATTTAGTTATTTTCCTTTCTTAGTATTCTTATAAATTTAATATTGTTTTTATCATGTCCACAATTTGATATTTTTTGAACTTGAATTAATTTTGTAGAATTTTTCAATTAATTTTATGGAACTTTTTGAATAATTTTATAGAATTTAATAAAGCTTAAATGTGCTGAATACCCAGGCAAACTTATAAATAAAATTCATAATTTAAATTGCAGTTCGACGATTACTATCCAAAGATTCAAGTTTAAAAAATATCAATTTGTGGATAAATCCTCATCATTTTGTTTCTCTGAGAAAGAAGCAAAAACTCTGCACACTGCAATGCCTATATCTTTCTAAATCTTAATGGTATTCGACTGGAATTTTTATATAAGTTGTCCTACATATCTGGCTTTGAAGTTGTGAAAGAAAAATTTCAATACATTTCTCTCATGTGCAGTAAAAAATTATTTACTGCAAATACTCATATTTTCTCTAATATTCAAAATATTTATTCCAAATTTTTACACAGTGCTTCTCTAACATATTGTCTCTTTTTTTGTAAGTTTTGTATAATTTGCTGGAAAACTCTGTGTATTATAAGCAAAAAGCAGGCGGGAAAATTTGGGACTTTTTAAGAAAACCTTTATATCTTCGTGAATATTTGTGCTGTGTTTATGAAAATGCATGTAAAAATTATGCACATCAAATGTAACCATCGATGAAAGTTTCATCTTGTTATCTGCTTTCTTTGAAATGGAATTATTCAAAATGTCTTTTGTCTTCATCCCTTTTTGGTGGCCCCCCTAAATTGCCTTCATGACTGAATTTTCACTGTAAAATGTTGGTTAAAGCTTATTCTTCACATGGTCAAAGTTCAAGGGCAGTTGGTTTAGCCTTTCAGGAGAAATTCTAAAAAATCTGAAAGTGTCTGGATAAATTTGGTCAGATAGTGTATCTATCTTTGCAAATAATATCCATGAAAGCTTAATGAAATTCTGCCATTAAATATAATCCAGCTTTTTGAATACTTAATATTACTCTTAATTTATGTTGTAATATACCCACAGTATTTAATATTGTCTTTTCTTTTTATAGAACTATAACAACAAATTCACAGAAGAGCAGTCCAGGAGGATCCATAGGAAGAGGATCCTGTTATTCTCCAGTTCAGAGAACTATTTCTCCTATTGAGCAGGAAAATACAACTGTAAGACAGTCTCCAGTACCTTCAACCCAAGCTCCTTCTTCTGCTAAGGTAAAATAATATCTTGCATGTTTTTAAAGTGATGGTCTAAGTGCAACCTTAACACTGTTATTGTTATATAATGTGTCATTTCTTCTACAAGGAATGACACATTTTTCAAAGTAATTAAACTGGAGGTAGAATAAACAATCCTGTCACTTATACTGATATAAAACGCATCCAAGAACCATAAATATGTATTTAATTTACAAATAAGGAAAATTGAAAGTAATATTGTAATAATATTAACTGTATTTTTACTAAAGTAAGGAAATTTAACACATTTGTTTTAATCTGGCTGAACAATGAGTTTGTATTTCTTGGGTATATTTCTATATATCTGTTTCATTACAAATTGTTGTAGAATTAAGACAGATTCAAGGATGACATCTGTGATTTGACTCCTAAATTTACATTTAATGAAATCCATGTTAGAAGATTATTGCTCATATACATGTATAGAACCAAATATAACTGAAAGCACAAATTGAACATGCATGTTTTTCTGTGACGGACCATGTATTCAGTGAATCAAGGGCCGTTTCTAGAATAAGATATCTTTCACTTGTAAAATGACACATTTCCATCACACCTGTTAAAATATAATTCAAGGAATCACTCTTAATGTCTCAAAGTTTTAAAAATTCTATGAAACAAATGAAATAAATACTATTTGAATTATATCCTTTAAAAGTTTTATAAAATGAAACTACAGTAGTTTTATTTACAGTTTCAGTTTTGCTTCAGAATCACTTGTGCATTCTCAAAGAGCCATATGTGGTGGTGTCCTAGAGCTAAGTTTTAGCTGAACAGACACTCACAACTAAGATAACAAATAATATATTTATTTTGCTGTAAACATCTGGACTATTATTACAGGAATAAGGTAAATATATCTGGATTAATATGACTAAATTGCACATTGAAACCCAGGTAAAGTCGTCTCATTCAGGGTTTAGAAAAGAAGCAGCGAGTTTTGCTGAAATGTCCAACTCGGTCTTTGGCTCAACAACCTGCCAACTCTGCCTGTAAGAGTCATCTGAAGGAGACTGGTGTCTGGGACAATAATTGCTATTCCATACTCATCATCAGGGTCCACCGTCATCGTGCCGTTGGTCACATGTCAGCCCCAAACAATCCGGTCTTTATCCCACAAGTGTCCATCGCAGAAGGTGACCGATGTCTGGGAAAGCGTTCAAAAATTCTGTTCTCAACATTGGGGTTCACCATCGGTTGTGTGGGTGGTCATATGGTACACAGAGTTCCCACAGTCCCAGGGATGAGATTTTTCCGCCTTTTGTGTTTTGTTTATAAAATTTTCCGCCTTTTTGCCCCTGTTTCGAGGATCCGCGTTTTTTCCGATCTGAACCAGTTTTTCCCGCAAAAAGTGTACTTTTCCTCATGTCTGAGGCAAACGATAGTTACAGGACTAAAATGGTTTTAAAAAGGAAGGAAAAGTGTGTTACACAACCAAGTACTTCAAATGAAAAGTTGCTGTCAAAAGAGGCAGCAAAGAAGCTATCAACAAAAGCTACAAAATTACAAAGAAATGTCCATTTGAAGAAAATGCACAAGATTTGTTTAAAGAGTAGAGTTCCTTCTTCAAATAAGCATCCAATTAATGAGAATGTCACTGAAAAATCAGTGATGAAACCAAAAACAAGTGAGCCTTCTGCAAAACGAAGGAAATGTCGTTTGACAATCAAAGAAATGTTTGCCAGAAAATGTTTGTAAATTCTTTTCTCAGATATGCATTAAAATACTAGTTTTATGCCCCTGTTAAATTAGTCAATTTTATTTGTACTTTGTATGGATGGCATTTTCTCCGGATCTTTTTTTGTAACTGAAATTTGGAGAATACTATGTTTTGAGAACAATATGTGACACATATTCATTTCTTCCCAAATATTTGAAATGTAATTATTATGAAGTGTGAGAAATTTCATTGTATCTGCAAAATTGGTAAATAATCCTTTCCGCATGCTTTTTGTCGCATTTTTGGATATTGTCCCTTCCGCATGCTTTTTTGACGAATTTTTGGATTTCCTCCTTTTTGCTCTCTGGCCAATCTCATCCCTGCATAGTCCTTTAAAATCCTTGAATTTTATTTGCCCTACTCAGGGCCCTGGAAAAGTATTTGATTTTTCATTGGATCCTTGAAAAATAAGCAAATTGACCATCCAATATTTTTGGGGGCAGAAGAGAAAACTAGTTTACTCGGTTTTCCTTTGAGAATTCCACCATCAGAAAAAGAGTGTTTGGTATGGGAATGCTGTCAATCGCCAATCTTTTCTCTCTTCGTATGTTCAAAGGCAGCTTAATTTGACAATAGAGTAAAAACTACAAAGGGTATTTCTCCGTCTAGTAGAACACTCCTGCAATTATCCTGATGTATGTTGAAAGTAACTGATATATTTGAACAGAATTTTGTTTTAAATACCAATAACCGATTTTCTCTGCAATGAAATCTGTTTTCAAAATGTATGTTATTTAATTTCATAGAGCCAGGGAAGTCTGTTTTCATGCGAACACAACAACCCAAAAATTTAAATAGTTAAATTAATAAAATTTGGTACAGTGTTTTATGATTAGAATTGTAGATCCGTATCAAAATTTTTATTTCAAAAATAAAATGCAGATGATTAATTTGATTTAAATTTGTCATTTGAATTTTTATGTCTAAAATATATAATTTTATTTTTTTTTATATAAATTATATAATTTTACCTTGAATTTTCATAAAAAGGCCCTTGAAATATCCTTGAATTGTTTTCTTCAATAAGAGAGGGAACTCTGCTACACTGTGAATTGAACTTTGCCGACCCCTGTTTTAGACCGTGTAATTGTATGTTGATGAGTGCCCATTGCTAGCTATAACTGGTATAACTTCCTAAATGTCCTTATTAGAAAAACAGCATTTCCATTAAAATGAAGAGAATTAAAACTTCTAGTTAAGCATCCTGTGTCTATTCCTGTGTGAAAGAGAAAAAAATTGGAGTAGAAAAAGAGCTAATTTTTATTTATTTTGAAATTATTATCACGAAAATATCCGTAACACAGCATAATTATGAAAATATCCACTCTATGTTCTGAAACATATTTTAGCTATGCATTAAAATAAAATCATTTGTTTCATCTTTTATAAATCATGTATTTAGAAAAACATCAGTGCAACAAACAAATGATAAACATAAGACTGTCAATACATGTATATGATAAAGGCTAGTGACAATTTCATCAATAAGATATTTAATAAATTATCCTTAATCTCGTCTTTTGGATTATATGAATAGACTCGCTGCCTTCCTGAGCTGAAAGTGCTGATTGAAGTTAAACTGCTGTTGGTATTTGGCTGTACCTTTGCATTTGTGTGGTTAACTTTAAATGTTACCTTAATTACATAACACCTATGATTAGTAACATGTTTAATTATTAAGGTGATCAACCATACTCCTTTAGGGAGAACAGTCCTTTTTTTGTAAGTTCTCTCCTTCCTTGAAAAGTGTTCCCCTGCATGTGTTTATATGCATTTATCAGTACTACGTCAAAATCGCCAACGTCATAAGAACCCCAACGAAATAATCCAATTTCAAAAACTGAATGACATTAAAAAGCATTATTTTGTTGGGGCAATTTTCGCATGGACTATCTTGACAGGCCATAGCATTCATCGTTTTATAGTGTAATGTGTATTATTCTTGTAATTAATAAAAGATTTCTTTTATGATATTTTTTCATCAATTTATTTGTGTCCTCCTTCTCATTACAAAAGAATTGGTCACCTTATTAATTATTATGTCAGTTATTATATAATTGTACTTTTAAATAGCTTCAGGATATATTCCAATTTCTTTCAGTCACATTCATTTCTTACTTTTTATCAAAATGAGTGGCAAAAATTTCCACGTCCTCACTTCCATCCAAAAAAAAAATATTGCAATGACCCCAGAGTTGAAAAATGAATTAAATATAATTAAAAGAAATAACTATTTAGCAAATTTTAATGAAATTGTTGTGTCTAGTTGTTTTTTTTTAAATTATTTTTTCTACAACTGTTGAAGAATCTGAAAGAAAGCCTTGTGAAAATTTTCACAACCCCCAATATTTTCTAAGCTACCTTACTTGAGTTCAAAACTCATAGTTTATGAAGCCCTGCTTTGTATAAACCCATATTCTACCTATCAATCTTTGTATTTAATGTGACTTTATATTATTAGAAACAAACTTAATATCACTTACATTTCACTATTAGTTCCAGATTTTATAACTTGAATCTTGATTATTACAGTATAAATAATCTTAAATACTTTTTCTCTAGCAAACAACAACAGTGCTGAATCGAATGGCTGTTGAAGGGCCTGATAGTAATAAACCACATTTTATCACAGTTACTCGACTTGAAGATGCCCAGGCTATTCGAACTGGAGAATTTCATCCTTCTGGACAACTCTATGCAATTGGTTCTAATTCCAAAACACTGCGTATTTGTGCTTACCCTAAAATAACAGATCTCAGGTAGATTTTAGTTTTTTCTTGTGTTCCGAAAAAATCCTTAATAATTATGTGTAATGTGAATATTTAATGTGTAATAATTAACTTAATAATTATGTGTAAGTGAGAGGAAATTATATAGGGGAAGGTGGTGTACCTTGAACCTATGCCGATTTTAGCGCCATCTGTATAGATGTATAGAAAATGTTATATGTATTTTGTACACTTGCCGCCAGAGGTCCCAGTGTACCTCAACTTATTTGTCAAGGTGCTCATTTGAATGAATGAATCCTGAAAAAGGAAATTGACCCATCAAAAGTAATTTTTTTCCTGTTGAATTTTGTGTTAATAGTTCCTAAACATACATAAATTACTTTATAGTAAAATGCCTAACTTATAAGGCACAGTTTTAGCTATAATAACATGTGTTAGAAATTATGTTAAGCCCAACCTCAATTTAGTAGTCAGCCATTTTCCATGAAATGGCCAAGTGGTGTACCTTGGTGCGTGACCACTACATGGTCTACCACTTATGTTGTGGAAAAATGTGATGTAATGTGGAAGTTACCACATCCCGTGTTGACTGGAGGATCTGAAAGTCAGCTTCGGAAATTAACATCTGAAATTGACTTGTCAGATTACAATGTTGGTTAAGCCTACTCATAGGAATGAAACTGTTGCTGTAATAATTTTATATTCGGTCTAATCTAAGATCTCAGTAAGTAAAAGTGCTCATTAACATTTTTCTGTAGCTAAAATACCAAAAAATGTTTATGTTCAAACTATTCGGCTAGAGTTTTTAAATCTAGAAATAGCTGGTCCAAGGTACACTACCCATGGTGTACCTTGGTCCTATTTGCACTTTTTTTAAAATTGTAAATAATGCACTGAAATACTTTTTTAAAAAATCTACAAAAAATATATGTTGTGTATAAAGGCCTAAAATATGAAAGAAAAATTGTTTTGTTACCTTTCTTTTAGTAATTATCCAATTAAAAAGTAAAAATGGGACCTAGGTACACCACCTTCCCCTATTGTGTGTTTTAACCCTTTAACACCTAACTTAATTTAAAGTATGGTTTTGAGTAAATTTCTTTTAAATTGTGTTAAAAACATCAAGATTAAGATAATTGTGAAAAAAAATTAAATTTCTGAAATTTTTTTTTTTTTTTAGAAAAATTATTGAAAAATCAGCAGAAAATCATTTTCAAACACCTTTTTAAAGATATATATTAAAAGATTTCTAAAAATGAAAATTTATTTTGTATTCTTTGCATTACCTTGTAAGTAAAACAATGGAAAAAACGAAACCCAAAGATTTAAAAACAAAATAACAGATTTTACAATTTTCAGAGAAGATCATATTGTTCACCAGCCTACAGTGTTGTATAAAAAGGTGAAACACCACAAGGGCTCAATCTACTGCTTAGCATGGAGTCCAAGTGGTGAACTCCTTGCAACTGGTTCAAATGACAAGACTGTGAAGCTCATGAAGTTTAACATGGAAACATGCAATGTTGATAGTAAGTGTTTTTGTACTATTTTTCTAATTTTTCAAATGTTGTTCATTATTCTTCAAATTAAATTCATAACAAACTGATGATTATTTTCCCAGTGTTCATGATTCAGATGAGTTTTTTATATTTGAATTGAAATATATCTGGTAATTTACACATCTTTATTTTAATTTTCATAGTTAACAAAAATATAATCAGATATGTTTTTAAATTGATATTTAGACTAATATAAAAAATTATTTACTACAAGTACTCATAATTCCTCTTAACCCCTTAACTGCCGCCGGCGTATATATACACCTCACTCAACCGATGCGTTAACTGCCGCCGGCGTATATATACGCCTTTCCGAAGTACGATCCTTTGCATTGTGCTGTTATAAAGAAAACTGCTCCCACGGCCTTGGAATGCCATAAAATGACCTTGACAATGTTTGAAATGGATTTTCTTATTTCAGAGAAGAGGGGTAGGGTATTGGTAAAGGGGATGTTTCTGAAATGGTGAAAGTCATAGCTGTGCAGTTTTTGCTTCGGTTTGAGTAGGTCGTGCTTTTTTTATTCTTCTTTTGCTTCCGTTTTCGTTTATTGTGCGAAATAGAAGATCTTTTTACGAAAATGTCTGACAGTGATGGGAGTGATTGAGATGACTATTTTCCGTCATCTTCAGGATCAGAAACGTCGGAATATGATGCTTTGTGCTGGGGATGGTTGGAGGGGGAGGGATATGAAAGTATGGGGTACTAAAAAAGGATTAATCAAGGGGTATCGAAGGGGGGAAAAAGAGATTCAGAACCATTTGCCTGGGATATGCCCATGTCTCGAATATGGGAGAGAGATGCAACGGTAAGGACAACAAATAAGTTGTACCATGTAGGATCAAGTCTCATTAGGGAGCGAATTGTGCAAGATTTCGTCAGCAGTTAAGGGGTTAATATTCAAAATATTTATTTCAAATTTTGATACAATGCTTCTTCAACACATTGGCAAGTATTCTGTAAGCTTCATATTATTTGATGGAAAACTCTGCATGTTATAAGCCAAAAACATTGGGGAAATTTTGGGATTTTTTAAGAAATCCTTTATATCTTCCAGAATATACTTGCTATTTTTACGAAAATGTATGTAAGCAATGTACATATTAAGAATAACCATCGATGAAATTTGCAGATCATTATCAGCTTTCTGTGGAAGGGGCGAGCCCAAATATTTTTCTTCATTAATTTCTGGCCGGTCCCCTAAATGCCCTTTTCATCGAATCTTCACTGTAAAATGTGAATTAAAGTCTATTCTTTACATGGTCGAAGTTCAAGGGCAGTTGGTCTTGCATTTCCAGAGAAATTCTAAAATATGTAAAAATCTGAATGGCCCGGATACTTTTGATCATATAGTGTATGAGATTTTAAAAAATTACATTGTTTATAAATTGACTTCAATTGAATGTGATTTTATTACTTTTTTGTTATGTTATATTTCAGTAACACTGACATATTTTTCATTTATCCTTTAAAGCAGCCTTTATATTTCAAATTTACTTTTTGTATTTTAAAATCCATATGCTGGATATACTTCTTGCATATATAAAATTATTTCCAATAATTCTGGATATTTAGCAGAATTTCTTTTTTTTAAAAAAAATCTGAGAATTATACAATAGAGCCTAGCTTATTCAATATAATGCTTTTTTATACAGGATAAATTCTTGAATGAAACAAAATTTGATTTTTGTGATTGAATAAATATTTTTTTTTATTTTAAAAATTGCAAAGTTAAAAAAGATATATATTATTTTACCTCGCTACAAAAACACTTTTGTTTATCATTTGAATTTGCAAATATGAATGAATACAAAAATCCAAAAGAAGAAATGTAATCATGCTAAGATCTTTAAGAGAATCCAATTTTACTGATAACAATATAGAGTAAATTTGTATTGCATCAGAGGAATATGACCAAGGTACCTGCATTTGTCATCTTGCTGCACATTGCCTTTCTTACTGCAAAATGTATAATGAGTTTCAAAATTTAATTGTTGTAGTACATTTGTCATGTTTTACTGGAACCTGAATTGACTCCAATGTAGAAAAGTGTGTAAATAAGCTATTATTAAACTACATATCTTGAATGTACTCTTGAAAATAACTGGAATAGTAGTTTTATATTTGGCTAATGTTTATAATTTTGTCATATTCAAAAATTATTTAACACTTAACACCATTTGGAAACCAACTTGTTTGAGAGGAATTTTGGTTATGTTTAATTTCAGTTAAATCTCTTATGCATAACTTGATATTTGTGTTTCTCTCAACAAAGTATTTTTAAACTTCAGATGGGGATATACATTTAAACCATGTTATTTTAATAACCTTACACCTGTCTTTTTCATCGTATACTTGAACCTTCTTAATCGAGTCAAGACGCATGACATTACAGTTGCATGAAAAATTTAACTGTTTGCATCACATAATGTCTAGCTGCACTTTCTTCACTAACTTCACTTTCTTATATC
>BGPR01003090.1:0-41343 GCA_013235015.1 Araneus ventricosus | reverse complement strand
TGCACTTTCTTCACTAACTTCACTTTCTTATATCTTGTATAAAATATAGATTCAAATATTAAAATGAACTTGTATAATATGAGCATATCCGACAGCATGTTAGCTGGATTGAAGCATGCTAATAAATAAAATGCAAGAATAGGAAGAATTGTTATACAATGGAATGATTGGTCCAGAATCTTACTCGTAATGCGAAACACTCGTTAAGAGAAACAATTTTTCCCATATAAATTAATGTAAAATCCGATAATATGTTCCATGCCGAAAAAAATTTAATGTATTATGTTTAATTAAAGAAAATTATATATAACATTGTTAAGGAGTGTGGATCATCTTCTTCTTTTCCTCTATCGCAGAATGAACCAACCTGGAATTTGAATTCGATTCACTTTTAAAAATATCAGAATGATTCATACCTAATTCTTTCTTACTAGAAAACTGTCTAGAAACTTTTTTTTTTTTTTTTGCTGCTGCTGCTGCTTCAAAATTTGGCGAAAATGTGACACAACATTATCATTAAATGAATTTGTAGCATGCATAGCCCCTGCCTTATGATGCAGCAGTTTCCCATGCTTTCAGCCTTTCTCTTATTGTGCCAGAAGATTGTTGCTTTGGTGTTACCTGGTCTTCCTAAGATTAATTCTCCTCCACAACCTTCTTGTTTGTGTGACTTTAGTTCTTCAGTAGTCAGCTCTTGGCTGTGCTCTTCCACAAGATCATCGATATCATTTTATCCACCTCCAGTCCCATGTCCTTAGGAAAAAGATGCAATCTCCGTGGCTTCAGGACTTCCCCTCTCCTTGTCACTCATTACGCGAAATGTCACTCATTGAATGAGTCACTTTTTTTACAGTTTATTTTGCTCATGAAGCGAGGTCTCTCTGTACAGGATATCAGATATATTACTTAATATTGTAGATGACTGTGTATAGATTCCACAAAAAAAAAATCATGAAATAAATAAAGTAAAAATTCATGATAACATTGCCAAAGAATATTTTTAAAAAAAGCAGGATCAGCATTCCTTAGAGACTTTCAGCAATGGAATAAAAAAATGCAGTTAAATATTTGTAGAAAAAATGAAAAAAGTTTGAATTTCATTGCAACAATGAAAAGTACTGTCACAAATCATGCATAAAAATATTTTGAAAGAATTGGCAAATTTAAGAAGAAAAAAAAAATTCTGATAACTAAATTGATATCATTAAAAATATTTTTTTAATGGTGCAAAAATCATTTTTGTGTGCTAATATTTCGTAAAGTTGTCAATGAAAAGTTCCAAAATTTTTCTTCATATTTTAATTAATTAAAAGCTTTAAAAAACTGCTCCAATATACACATTCCCCCGTATAAAGTATGTTTGTGCTGAATTTGGTAGCTCTAGGTTTAATATTCTGCTCTGTTGAGTGCCAACAGACAAACACACATTTGCTTTTATTATTAGGTTTCTTCAAAATAAAAATTTTACTTCACAGTTTAATTTTTCATATTAGTGATTGTTTAACCGAGAAATTTTTCAGCTCATGAGGACAGCTGGAATTTCCTAAGGGCACTGTTGTGCCTAAAGTATCTAATGCCTGAATTGTTTCCACTTTTTGGCACCTGAGCATGTTAAGTTATTTTTTGTTTGTTAATTCTTGGAATCCAAATAATATAGCAAAATATTCCTCATAGAATTATGAATTGTAATCATCATCTGTTTCTATGTATGTTTTAGACAGTGAAGCTGAATTGACTATGCATGATGGTACAGTGAGGGATATGTGCTTCATTGAAGATACCACAAGCAAGTCAAGTCTTCTGATCAGTGGTGGTGCTGGTGATTGTAAAATATATGTTACAGATTGTGAAACTGCTACTCCTTTTCAAGCACTTTCAGGGCATTCTGGTAATTGTCTTTTTATTTTATCACTTCTTATCTAGTCAATCGTGTTTGACATTTATATTTGTAAAAAAAATTAACAGTTAAAACTATAAAAACTCCAAATGAATGTGCTATTACTATAGTTAATATTGTCAATAAATCTATATATTACTAAATGTCAGTAAAACTGCCATGAATCATATATATTTTAATGAATATTTTGTAGCAATTTGAAATTTTTAATTAAAAGAATTTTTCTAACAATGAATTGTTTGTGTTCTTAATATTGTTGTAATCCTTCATCATTTTATTTTAAGGGGCATTTGCCATGTGTTTGACTTGTATATTTGTCATTGCTTGATTTTATTTACACACCCAGTGAGAGAGTTTTGAAACTAAATTTCAACAGTTAATTGCTAAATAACTGTTAAGCAACTTGCCACTTCTCAAAAAGAAGGAAACCATTACTGGACATTAGTAGCAGAATTTGATCTAATTTAAATGACTATATTCTAAACAATAAAATAAATTATATAATAAGCTAATTGCCATATATTTTCCCTTGCCTCTGAAATATTCAGTATTTGAACAGAAGGGGAAATTTTTAAATATATTTTCATATACAGTTAAAATCCTGGTTAATCGAAATCTGGTTTATCTGAAATGGCAAATCTAAAAAACACGTACTGTACTGCACAGAAATAATCGTGTATTTAGCCCGAATTTGCCAATTCGAAGATTGCATCTGATGGAGGGTCAACTTAAATAAATATCATAAGTCTAGTCTACAAGGATAGTTTAGAATTTGTTTTACTTCAAAACATTTCAAAATTATATACTTTAATCAAATATAAAATAGTACAGTGAAACCTCTTCGAACGGCCACCCCTCTTAACGGCCAATTTTTCGTGGCACAGATTTTTCGGCTCATAGACCTAATGTTAAAATAACCCCTAGCAACGGCCACCCAACCCCTCTGAACGGCCGCCGGGTGGGTTCGCCCATTCCATTTCACAAACGTATAGGTTAGAGATTTAATTTTTAAACTGAAAAACGAACTTGAAAAATGGTTTTTTCCAAGAAGGGTAAAAACTTAAAACAGTCACAAATTGTATCCTTTTTTCAAAAAATGTAAAAAATTATTAAATAAAGTACTATTTTCTCTTTAGATAAGTCTCAAACTTCATTTTAAATAAGAAATATGTGTCAAACTTGTTTATATTATGTATTATAGCAATTATCTTGTAATTGTAACGAAAACCCTTCAGAGCGGCCACCCCCTCTGAGTGGTCAATTTTTCTCGGAACGGAGGGGTGGCCGTTTAGAGAGGTTTCACTGTAATAGATGTTTATAGTTTAACAGAAAAAAATCGTTATCCGAAAAAAAACCCTTTTATTTGGTTAACTGGGGTTGTACTGTATTACATAACAAATAAAAGAAAATTACTTTTTTCATATTGTAGGTCATATCTTAGCTCTGTATACCTGGGGTGGAGCAATGTTTGTGAGCGGTTCTCAGGACAGGACCATTCGATTCTGGGACTTAAGGACGAAGGGATGTGTGCACCTTGTGACACCCCCACCCTTGTCAGGATCTGGACCAGGTAATTATGGTTCTATAGGAAATCAGTGGTGGTTGATGAATTCTGCTGATTATCTTTGTTTGTTTCTATAATAATTGATAGTTTTGTTCACTTGTTCCTTAATTCAAGTCAGTAATACAATTTTTCATACTTAATTTAGTTTCATATGTTTATCAGGTAATTCTGTACTATAACTAAAATTCTGCTTTTACTTTCTCAAAGTTAGAATTTTCAAATAGCAAGCTAAATTTAGCAATTATTTTTTTTAATTTTAACAATTCAAAGAGATGAGCAACTTTATGAAATGATGTTGCGAAGCATTAATTAATTAATATTTTTTTTAATTATGCTTTTTTTCTTGGCATATGAAATTGTTCAAAAATATATGTGTATACATGCATGCATATAAGTGTATCTCGTTAGTATTCTCAGTAATTTGAAATTACACTCGATTTTAACACCACTGTAATTTTCAGGATTTTGGGACTGCAGTTGCAGTCACCCTTGATGTACCGTAGAATTCATAAGGCATTTTCAGAACATAATCTGGAAAGCATAAAATACAGTCGGACCTCTATTTTGTGAACTTTTCCTTGGAACCAAGAACATTTTGCGAATTTCTTCGTAAAATAACCTCCAAATAGCGAAGTGCATTCTCTATTTAACGAACTTTTTCTTGTGATCCAATATTTTTTTTTTCTTCCTGTTTCTCAAAATATTTCTGAACATTTCAAACTTATTCTTTCTTTTAACACATTTTGTGGTGATCAGTGACCTTGAACTGGGTTTACCAGTCTCCTAACTCATTGAGAGAAGTAAAATCGCAGTCATTCTTTTCATTTCATCCAGGAGGTGCAACCTTTACACCCCAACTGTCCACTTCACTAGAAAAACTTTCAATATCCCCCTTTCACCCTCAATGGAGCTGTCCCGTGTCCTCGAACTTTATCAGTAATTAAATTTAAGGACGCATGTGGTAATGTATGCTTAAAATTACTTGTTGAAATAAATGCGATAATGCCATTAAAATTCATTAATTTTAATATAAAATTATTTTTTTTAAATTGAAAATATTGTGTATTCCCGGACAATGTTTTGTTTTATTCTGGTTTTCCTTGCAATTTCTTTTTGATGGAAAACAAATATATTAATTTACAAAATAAAGGAGTGATTAATTACTTTTTTAAATAATAATATTTAGTGTTTATGAATTTAAAATCTGTTTTGTGTAGTTTAAAGTATTCTAAAAGGTGAATCTCTATTTAACGAATTTTCCATATAACGAACTTTTTTTCGGGATTTAGCGACTTCATTAAATAGAGGTCCGACTGTACTTATTTGCTAATATTAGTCTTAGGATTAATGTGTGCAAATCATACATTAGACTTAGGAAAGCAAAATGAAAGAATTGATGAAAAACTTGTGCAGATATTTCTATAATAGAGTTTTGTCAAAGTTTGTTAATAATTTTCCTTCCTGGAATATTATCATTTGTATTTCCAATATAGGTACTGTATGCTTTTATTTTGAAATTCAGGTAGTCCAGTTGCTACAGTTTGTGTGGATCCCTCAGGGAGGTTGCTAGTTTCTGGGCAAGAGGATGGCACTTGTATGTTGTATGATATAAGAGGTGGCAGACATATTCAATACTTTAAACCGCATACTGCAGACATCCGAACGGCACGGTTCTCTCCAAGGGCATACTACTTACTCACTGGTTCATATGACCACAAAGTTGGCCTTATTGACTTACAGGGTAAGATAGATGCTTTATAATAGTACTTGCATTGAAGTAAAGAAAATAATTTTGGGAGTAACTTTTTTATCTGTTACATTTGCTATGGATCAGTGGTGTAGTCGCTAAATAAGCTGTGCTGGGACGTTCTCACCTGGGTGACTAAAATCGAGCTGTTTTAACCCCTTCCTTCTCATTCCCGTAAAAATCAAGGGGTGAGGTTTCACATTCTATTTCTCGTGCCCGTGATATTTCCAGGCTGGAATTTTCAAAAGTAATGCACCAAAAAGATTAAAAACAATCCATTTCTTTATACCCGGAAAAAAAATTATCTCTTATTTTACATATCAGTTGTCTGTACCAGACTGTTCATAATGTAATTGGAGATAGTTGGTTATCACAATAACCCTGATTGTTGGTTTTTCTGAAAAATTAAATTTTCTTAATTTCAAACTAAAAAAAGGTCCAAAAATTAAAAATGAATACATGTATTGTTCACACACTTATTTTGATACAATTTTCTTGAATAAAAAAAATAGGCTTTTTTGAAAATTATGTGATTGTTGAGGGGTTAAGGAAGTTTTCACAGTTGTTTTCTTATTTATTTCTCATAAAATAATAGCAGTGCTGGAATGGCGTTCCGGCTCCATTACACCCCTGCTATGGATTGAAAATGGAAAGTATTCATTTACAGCTGACAGAATTTTAAATTTTGTATCATTATAGTTATACTGTATTATCTAATATTCTATCATATAAAATAACTAATAGCAGTTTAAATAAAATGTACAATTTTTTTCCTAACAGAGTCGCAAGTTTCGAGAAAAAGTTTTGAATTTCAGTGCATGGTCATAAAAGCCTCTGCCCTACTTATAAAAAAACTTACACTTTTTTGCAGACAGTTTGAAACACTATCCTTTTTTAAAAAAATGCTTGTTTTAAACAATTATTTAAATTTCAAATGTTGTTTGTATAAAAAGCTGAATTCATAGTATCAAATGTGTAGGTATGTATTTTCCTGGTTATCCCTTTTAAAAAGGTATAGTCCTAGTTTTTGACATTGCAAAAGAAAAAGGATAGGATTGCAAAAGAAAAGGATTCTTTTTGATTTCAATGTTCAAAATTACAAAGTGCAACATTAAAATTGCAGATTAAATTCAAAAGTGTACGTAAAATTTTTAATATATATCATGAACACAGAAACAAAGCTGTTATAGTGTTGATTGTTTGTTTTTTCCAAGTCTGCAGTTTTAAGCTCAGCTCTCTTATTATTTGTTTGCTTTCATATCACTTTAAAATGTGTAATATCTTTTGTTTTTATCGCATGGTTAATATTAAAAATTCTAAGTGATAACTTTATTTTAATTATATTTATTTGTTATGATTTAAAATTATGTTCAGAGAATCTTTCTGTATACTTTTGGTGAACCATTGTGCAAATAATTTTGGAGTATTCTAACTTTGTTTTATACAAGAAATTGATTTGACAAAATGAATTGCAATTGTTTGAAAAGGATAACATAATTCTATAATTTTTTATAATTTTATTTTATTGGTAGTATTAAAATGGAACTATGAGGTCTTTGTTCCACTGCATCCCCTCCCCACTCCCCAGCCAAGTGCCATCTGGGGAATTTCTCCCTCACTGTTACATAAGCTATGTAATAAAGAGAAAGAAATCAAATTAATAACAACGACTCTGGTGCTATTTCTAGTGTATAATTTTGAAATTGCAACAATATTGCATTTAAGTTGGATAAATTTCAAAAAGAATGATGCTAATACATAAATGAGTAGGTTTTAAAATGAGTCTATTGTAATGTGTTTCTTAAAAATGTGATCGGTTTCATCTCATCTTCTTACACATATAAGGACAACTTGACAAAATTTTGTAAGTTTTTTTTTTTTTTAAATTATGAGAATGTGTTGATGTTTTATTATTATTTATTTACTTTCATTACTAATTTGAAGCCCTATAATTTATATATATACTTTTTTTCCCAGGAGACTTGACGCAACCTCTCCCCATGATTTCAGTAGCTGAACATAGTGATAAAGTAATTCAAGCAAGGTGGCATCCCCGTGAATTTTCATTTCTTACAACTAGTGCTGATAAAACAGCAACCTTATGGGCACTCCCATTAAAGTGAAAAAAAAAATGTTTTTGCCTGCAGTTTTAACAACTGGAATGCTTTCATGTATATATGAAAAGTTGATAGACTGCCTCATATTGTTACCCTTTTTGTGTTAGAAATCCGTTAGAATATTTATTTTCTTGTATACAAAACAAGACAGATATCTTTTTTTGTTGTTGTTATTTTACATTTTTAGCATTTCTCTTTATATTAATATTCTCTTAATATTTTTTTATAATGTGTTCTTTTCACACTATCTTTTTCTCATTCAAAGTATTGATTGATAGTTATAAATTGTGGATGTCTTTAATTTATATCTTTGGTTCAAAGTTTTTTTATTTTATCTGTATTGGAACTTAATGTGCATTTTAGCTTTTGCTCAAAAAACTACTTAAAAGTGATATCTTATGTATGCAGATGAACTTGTATGCATTTTCTGTCTAGCAATTTTTCTATCTAATTCACCAAAGTTCCAAAATGTGACAGAGTTTCTTGCATTTATTGAAAGTTATTGTCAGCTTTCCTCTTCCATTTAAACTTGTAGGAAAATTTTCACTTTATGTTTCTGCACATTTTTTATTCGAAATCTCTTGGAGATTTAAAATCTTAAAACAATTTGGTTATTTTTTAAATTCCAAAAAGTTTTTAATGTTTTCTAATCATCTTTTTTCCTTAATATATTATTTATTAGTCTCAATGTGTGGAATGCTATATTTAATGAGAATCAATCGTTTTATTTCATTTTTACATTAATTTCTATATTTTAAAAACACTGTGCACTAATTATTATGTTAAAAAATCATTGTATGTGTAGAAAATATTAAAAAATTAATTTTGCTTCTAATTTTTAATGTATGAAAATATTTGAAATTAAAGAAAAATGGAAATGAACAAAGGAACTGATGGGAAGTAGCCTTTTATATAATATAAAAAATATATATCAATTACTCTCCTTAATGTCTTAGTGTTGAAAAAATGATCAGTTTCTGTTTATTAAATGTTTTATTATTTATTAGCTGAATACTTCATTGTTCTTGTACAAGACTTTTTTTTTAAATATATAATGATTTATATATTTTATGTGTCGTTTATTATTCCTTACATATAACCAAAATTTTTCTTTTCCTTAAATTACTAGTTTATTAGCTGTGTAAACCAATAGTGACATCCTTTTTTTTTTTGTATTGTAAAAATTTGGCATACTTTATGTACTTTCTTTTTCTCACTTTTATCTTGTATTTGAACTTTTAAACATGAATTGCAAAATAGTGATTTATTTCAAAAAGAAAAACAATATGCATAGATTATGTTTATCTTACATTTAATAATATTTGCTAAAAGATGAATAGCAAATAGTGCTATTTCAAAGCACAGCATGTATATTTGTAATTGTTTAATTACTTGTTCTTGTAATGTTATTACACTGTGATACAGTTTATGGTGGTTTTGATAGAATTTAAAGCACTAAAATAGGTACCATATTTGACCCTAAGCTGCTAAACCCGTGATTTATGTTGGATGGAAGTTTGTTTCAACATGCTTCTTCCAGAATATACTCTTGTATATGCTATACTATAGTATTGTGTTGCACTATTATAGCATTGCATATAAATTCAATTGATTATTTGCAGTTCACTTCTTAAAATCAGTATTTAGACCTATTTGTAAATTTTTCATCTAAGAAGTGATTAAAATTAGCCCGACATTGGAGGGTTAAAATATAAATATATATTTTTTTTTCTGTCATTTGGATCATGATGTAATAATGTTATCTTCGTCTCATTGTGTAAAACAGAATTTATTAATGCTTTATAATGAAAGTGATACTATAAAAATATTTGGGTAAGTATTCATTCACGAATCCAAAGTAAAAAGGTGTTGATAATCTGGATGTCAGTGATTCATATTATTCAAATTTCTGACTACATAGTCAAAACAAATGATATTTTTACTTTACAAAAAATCATAAGTAATATGCTTAGCTGTCAAAAACTGAGCCACCAGTTATATTTTTAAAATACCCAAATAACTTTTTCCCATATATTGAATGTGCTATTGCTGTTCATAGTTTTTATGTAAATACCGTTCAAAAATTAGGAGTATCTTTCTTCTTGCTTGTTTTCATTACTAATCATTTGATTTGAAATGTGCACTATTATAGGAATAATAGTGTACATTGCAGTTTTCTCTTAACTTTTTTTAATAATATAATTATTCAAAAATTTACATTCAATTTCTCACTACTTTACTTACTACAGATTTATTTAACCTTTTCTTTAGGGTATACAGATACTATATCAGCATTTTTTTTTTTTATTTTCCTTTGTATATGAGCTGGTACAACTATCTTACCAGTAACTCTGAAGACTTCCTTGCAGGAAAGTTATCACTTTGTAGATTGTTTACTCCTCCCGCCTTTCCAGTGGTATCATCACATATGGTGACTAGATAAATAGTTAATGAAAAAAAAGCAAGATTAAATAACTCCATGGGCTATCAAAAGGAACTATAGATCTCATCTCCCAATGACTCGAAAAGGGGAAAGCATTTTTCTCTTTCTCCCCCAAAATCCCCACTTTTATGAGGTATTTTGGTGATTTTTACACACACGTAATCTGAAGGTTAACAAATTTGAAATGAAGAATAATCTTTTGATTCAAAATATAGGGACCAAATAATGGAAACACAGATTATTCAAAGTTTTTGTTGATATGCATCTCCTATTAAGTTTTTATGATAATTTTTTTTGTGGTCACACATTTTTCAGATAATCTTTTATATTACTATTTAATTTATAATTCTCATTATTTAAAAATTAAACATTTTGATTTTTTATTAACTTTTAACGATAGTTATATTTTAGCCATGCCATAGAAAAATTCTCCAGGGGGAATTTAATTATGTTTACGTTGATTATACAGGGTGGTCATAAATTATTGGACCCATTTCAACCAGCAGGAGTAGTCTCCCCTAAACTTTCTCATATACTTTCCCAAAAAGGTGCTGGTCCCTTCGCCCCGCGTGGATAAAAAAATTCGAACCTACTGTAACCCAGAATCCAATGACTATTAGAAGGTTTCTCATTGTAGATTATAATGATTGTAAAATATTTACGTAAAGAATCAAATTCAAAGAGATGCGTTGCAATTAAATGCGAACCGATTTTCCACTCTTACCGTCTCAAGGACAAAGTGGCATAATCCTTCCGCGTGCACAGGCATTGCTACCAGAGATTGCTGCTAGTACGCATGCTCATGGAGTTTGTTTCAAAAGTGAACAAGTATGCGATTATACAGACAGTCAGCCTGTTGACGGATTTGGCCCAAAATTTTATACGGACCTACATTCATGACGATAAAACTGTGTACCAAATTTCATCCATCTAGCTATTCAAGTTTTTGAGTTATAGTGTTCGCATGACCGCGGACAGATAGGCAGGCAGACTTCCTGTAGATGGATTTTGTCCAAAATTTGATAGAAACCTACAAATTGTGTTTAAAGACCACATACCAAATTTCATCCCCATAGCTCTAATAGTTATCGTGTTCACAGACAGACATAATTCCAAAATTGTGTTTTTCGGACTTGGGGAGGTCTAAAACATGGAGATTTGTCAAAATCTCGAATTCGAATTTTTTGATGATTGCAATACTTCATATACGAGAAAGTAAAAATTAATAAAAAAAAACTAGTGTTACAACTGCGTTTTTTTTTTTTATAATGAGAGCACATTTTTAGAAGTTTCTTTTTTTCCAGATAAGGTAACACACCATTATGTTGGCCTAGGCAGTCGTAAATTATTGGACATTCCCATTTTGAGAGCTATTATCTGCAAAACTATTAAAGCTAGGAAAAAAAAATCAAAGCATGTATTTGTAGGGAATTTTAAGCTATTTAATTTGTTAAATCAGTTGTAATTCAAAAACTAAATAGTTTTCGAGGTATTCATGGAAAACTATAAAAAAGGAAACCAGAAAACGTGCATAGGCTTCTGCTGATCGGTAGCCATTGCGTATAGAAATCTCTCACTGTAGCAAATTTAAAACACCATAACGGTATGCCAGCTATCTGTAAAAAAATTATTTATCTCATTTTTTTAAAAACATGCTGTTTTAACATCATTAGTTTTATTATTTTTTGAAATGGGTTCAACAAGTTGACTACCCTATATATTATACTTCAAATGTGTTAAAATTTTAATTGTAAAATATTTTTTTATGTCTCTAAAATTATTCAAAGCTAATATAATCAATTCAGCATCATTTACTAAATTATGAATGATTTTTAATTATAGTAAAGTATAATGAAATCAAATGTCACTTTATGAAAAGTTTTGAACAAATTTTTGAAGTATAAATGAATCGAATGACATTTTGTCTCGAGTTTCAAACACATTATCTGTAGAAGGCCTGTGTAAAAATGACAGTAAGAAAATGATCTGCTGTTATGATGATAAGATTTTGCATTTTTTCAGGAGTTTCTGAACTAATTTTTATAAATTCCTTATGATATATGTATTGCTTCAAGAGATGTTCGTTTCCTTTTCTTATGGAAAACATCATAGTTTAATATGCTATACACGTATGTACTAAAAGGAGCGCAGAAATAAAAATGACACACATTACAGAAGCATAAGTATATACTCTTTTAAGTTTCAATTTTGACTATTTACACCATAGAATGAACAACATTGATCCATCTAGCTCAGAGGTTCCCAACCTGTGGTACGTGCACCCCAGGAGTATACGGTAGACCAGTTGGGGGAATGGGAAAGTAATACTAGTGATGGTCGAGAACATAAGGGATTAAAATGGGAAAAGTGACACTTTTGTTTCCCGAAGCCATGTGAAACTGAAACTTTTGCTAGTCCGAAAGCCTACTGGGTAGCAGTGAAAGAAAAGTACCAAGAACCAACTCGGTATTAAAACAATAAAATATGTGTTACCCTTCATGAACACAGAACTTGCGCAAAGAACATAATCGTCTTATGCAAAGATTAGTAACAAATATCACGATTGATTAAAGGGGTTTGTGGGATATTCAGCTGCAAAGACTATTATCCCTATTCATTCCAAAATTCTTTTCAATATGCTTTAGGAAAAAAAAAAGGGAGAAATTGGCATCAAAAGATGGGCTAAACTATTGTTGATATGATTCGGTCAAGACAAAAAAACATTTTAAAAAGGCACCCGACTAAAAATAAAGCCTCTATCTTCAAATTGCGAACTATTGTAATAAATTTGACGCAGCTACAGATATGAGATTTTATCTGTCTTCATTTCATTTGAGCCCAATTTTATAAAGCAGCTTCATGAAACAATCTCAAGTACTGCATTCAAATTGTCTTCCATTTGAATAGTTATTGTCATGATGGGGAATTGTCAGCTTTCATCATAAGTTAGTGTAGAATTATTTGAATACTGTTACTAATTGTTAGGACGTGGAACTAATACTATTATAAAAATAGAATACAATGTAAAATCAAAAATAAATTTTACAAATGTTAATAAGTTAATTTGAGTCGAGCTAAACCTAAGCCTTTAACTTTTGAAGGATGGTTAGGGGGAGGAGTATGACAGTAGGGGTACTCGGAAATAAAAAGATTAATCAAGGAGAACAGGAGGAAGCAAAGGTTGGGAGCTGCTGATCTAGGTCATTGCATTTTTGAGTTATGTTCACATGTAAATGTACGTACATAGGGACAGACAGTGTTCCCGTTGAAGAATTCATGCAAAATTTGATAGAAATCTACAACTTCAGTAGTAGGTAGAAAGCTTCAATTTGAAGACTGTACTAAATTTCATCCATCTGGCTGTTTGCATTGTCAAATTATCATATTTCTAGACAGATACCATTTCAAACATTTTTTCTGGACTGAAGATCTAGAACACGAAGAGTCATCAAAATCTCGAAGTTAAATTTTCTGTTGATACAATCTTTTTGCATCTTAGAGAATAAAAACTTTAAAAAATGCAAAAATATTGCCTTGGGCACACGCCCTTAGGACTGGCACCTGGCCATCTACACTTCTTGGCTGATCCCTCACTGAGTCATGGTCGAGAGCCAGTACTTCATACAAAATTGTTTGATCGATATTACAAAGTTTTGTTTTAATTAATGAGTCCTTGCAACAAAGTATTAAATTAATCATCATCCATAGAGGGTTTAGTTAGTAAATTAGGTTTGATTTTAGTGGTAACGTAATAAGAATGACTCTTGATAGTTTTTGTACACAGTGTTGTGTTTTTCAAGAGGAATAAGTATTTCTAAAAATTATTATAAAGAATTAAGCATGAAAAGATTCCAATAGCATGTTTTCTCTTAAGGTGATAAGTAATTTTAATCATTAAAAGAATGTTCTTATAGCTTGACATAGCAAATTTATCTCGACTATTTACCATTACCTTTTCTTTAAATGAAAGAGTTCAGGGTTGGGGAACCTGCAGTCGTACCAGTTAGTTACAATTTGCTTTGAAATAATGTACTTGTCTGTAATATATAATAATGACAGAACAATAACATTTTGCTCTTGCAGCCTTTTGTCCAACTGCCGAAACTTAATGAGTAGGCCGCGGTGGCCTAGTGGTAAGGTCTCGACCTCGGGACCGGAGGGTCGCAGGTTCGAAACCCGATTCCACTGAAGATCCGCCGTGTATGGGGCCTGTTGCACGCTAAATCATACGTAGTGGCCAAACGTCCTCCCGTTGGTGTGGTGCGGAAGTTTGGAGAGGGGGGTGCCAGCTCAGGTGTCGTCCTCGTCATCTGACCGCGGTTCAAAATTACGAGGTCCGTCCCTAAATAGCCCTCGTGTTGCTTCAAAACGGGACGTTAATATAACCTAACCTAACCTAACCTAACCGAAACTTAATGCGGCTTTTCAGTGCAAAATGGTTCCCCAACCCTGGGAAGGATTATCAAAGTGTGATATGTTTTTGAAGTTTTTAGTTCCCTTTTTTCAATATATAAGTCAATATATATCAACTAATCAGTACATTTCCTTTTTTAAAAAACTTTACTATGTAAATCATTGTGTATTTTAGTATTCTTTCTTGAACCAGATATGAGGTAGTTTATATACTTTTCACATTTAATGTTTTATTTGAAATTTTGTTTTCTGAAAACTTGAGATTATTTTGGTAATATATCCCTATCAGCTATGCTTACATTTAGTAGGTGCCAAATATCCATTTTATTGCTTGAGTATGTAAAGATGTCTCTTAATAGTTATTTTTCATTTGTTTTTGTATTCTTGTATGCATTCACAGACTAAGTTTATGTAGCCTTGAAATTTCAGAAGTGCATGTTTGCAGTGTCATAGTATTTATATCTGTTAGGGAGTTTAATTTAAATGATTTACAAATGTACATAGCATATTATTTTGTTTTACTTGTCTTTAGGGATATGGTTTGTTGACAAAAAGTGATGAGAATTTAGAGTGTGTTTGCTCTATAAATATTTCTATTGTTTTATCTTTAACAGATTTGGCTATTTTAAATGCATTTATTTTTTTCGATATATGTGCTTTTATACCATACTTTTTAACAAAAATTTTTTGCAATTAAGTCATTTAATGCTAAACTGTTGACTGGCTTTCTAAGAACAATTTAAATATTTGCTTTAAAATATGATTCTCGCAATGCCTTTATTCCACCACGTCAAATCTATGGCCCATAAAATATAAGAATATTTAATTTTTTTTTTAGAAAAATATTTGTACGTTAAGCTAATTGTAAAATTTTTTAATCAAGTTTAAAGTGAATCTGCATCAAATCAGAAATACTGTAAAGGAATTTTTATGTCTAAAACTGACTTGGAGTCGAGGTTGCAGATTTTAAGTCTTTAGAAATTTTGTTGGGTTTTCTTGGTAAAATTGGTACCTACTCATATGCGAAAGAAGCTGAACAAACCAGTGCAATGGAGCCAGTTCATGCTGACATGATGTATGTCAAATGTTCCACAACTATTTGATTTTTGGAATCCGTGGAGCATCTTGCTGGAGGAAAAAGGATGTAATGTCACATTACAGCATAAGCCAAGAGACAATCAGATGACATGTGTAGTTGCATTTGAATCAATTTGTCATGTGAATCAATTCCATTCTTATTTATAGATAAAATTCAGTAGGGTTTAAGAGTTGTATTTGCCAGCCAGGTTTAGAAGCACTAAAAAATTACCGTGGCAAGTTATTTTTGAAATTACTAATAAGTGTAAGCAAATATTTACTAATAAAAGAAAGAAGATCCAGTTTTGAAAGTAATCTCTGTAAACAAAATTTCTCCTGAAGTCAGAAATATGGTATGCCATACAGTAGAGTCTCGATAATTCGAGGTGGACGGGACTGGGCCTACCTCGAACTATCAAAATCATAAAATTTAATAAATAAATAAATGGAAATAAAAGCAATTTTTAAATTTTAGTGTAGTATATTTAAATGAAAAATATACTTATATTATTACATTACTGCTGATAGCAACAGGTTAATTATATCTTAAAATAATTGTCAATTGTTTTGTTTAAACACATTGCTCCTATATATCGATCTTATATATATCCCGTTTTCTTCGGGATGCGCAGTGGACATATGACCCGCCGAACGCCAATAAAAGTCAGATGCAGTAATTCTATAAGGTGTTGTGTATGTGTTGGTCATTATTTGGGAGCTAAACTGATGTTTTCACTAACTCGGATTTATGGAAAACTCGAACAATCAAGACTCTACTATTGATGCCAATTACCAGCAAGAAAACATTAATATTATGTTTATCATTGTTTTTTTTATGTATTTTATGTTTCAAAATACACCAGTGTTCTATAAAAACTGAAGTGATTTTTCCTTTTGTGGAAATCCTTGTTTTTCAGTCTGTGTTAATGTTTGAGTTTGATGAGCTTGGCTTTTTTCTTAATGTTTCTTTAGTATGCTACTGTGAATATTTATAACTGTCCGTTATATAAAATATCTAATTTTCTTGTGCGTATTGTGCAAGACATGCTTTAATGGCATATGAATAATGCATTTAGAAATGTAATGATCCTAAGCATATCTTAATTAAAAACAAGATTATAATTTCAAACTATTGTTAATCTTAATCCAAAAATTTTGAATTTAATTCTGAGCATATGAAACATTATTTCATTGTGAATCAAACTATTTTTATTGTTCATAAAAAGTAGTGGTCTTAATTAATTATTTAAAGGTGCTTTATAAATTCATAGTTATGTAAAATCCATATTTGGATGGAAAATATTTGCAAGCAGTTTCTAATTCTGCATTTTCTTTTAATTATATTATTGATTTTATTATTTTTTTTTATATCCAAAATCTGAAACTGCAATATTTTGTTAAGTCTGAAGTTTGACCTTAACACATAGGAAAGAATTAAAATTAAAAAAAAAAACGGTTTTTTTATTAAATTTTAGATGTCAGTTTTAGAATCAAATTTGTCTTTGTTTTTAAGCTTTTAATTTCTTGAATTGTTTTTTAAGCAGAATTCTCTAGCACACAGAATGTTTCAAAACAGTAATCTGTTTTTAAAGATACAATATTTTGAAGCAACATATCTTCAGTGTAAAATGTCTGTATAGTATTGTGGCATTCATAGATATGTGATGTGCAAGAGAAACCGATTTGATCTGGTATTGTAAAATATTTCTTATTCAAATGTGAAAACTTGACATCTGTTTTATAATAGCATAATATTATCTTGAAAAAGTGCTTAAGTTTTTAAAAAATTACTCTATAAATTGCATTTTATAGATCTGATATGTTTTCATGTTTTATAAATCTTGTCTCTTCTTTTGTATTTTATTGGGTTTTTTATTATGTTTTTTTTAATTAATGATAGAATCCTTTCCTGCAGATTAAGATTTTCTTTTTTCATAAAAGGAAAAAGTGTATATGTACAATTATTATATGTATAAAATAAAAGAAGGAAGATCTATCATTCCTAAAGATCTAATTTCATCTTTAAAACACTATTATCATGATTACCAAGAAAGATCACAGCTTACAACCAGGATGGCTTAGCCAGGTCCCACGGCAAAGTATTGGCTCCTTGTGATTTATGACTGTGGTGATTAATCAGAAAACGAAATCGTTATCCCGGTTGCCTGGTGATGTCACATATTTTTATGAAAAATCTGACTTCTAGGCGTCATCTGACCACAGTTCAAAATTATGAACTCCATCCAAAATAACCCTCATATTGCTTCGAAATGGACAGGACATTAATATAACTAAACTGAATTCTATCCACCTGCTGTAATTTTGATTAATATACTGAGAATGTGCGAGTTTTACAGACACGACACATTTTCGCGGAAACACGGATTTCAGCTTTTTCGGCATCGGATTTTATCATTCTTAATTTTCTTTTATATAAAAATTCCAAAATATTTTTAAAATCTCAACCACTTTTTGTAGAAATTTATTCGTTTTATTATTCAATTAATCATACTTTTTATTTTTCAGTATTTATGATTGGCATAATTCATTAATTTTGAAGTTCAGCTTTTTTTTTGTTCCAATCCTGTGTCATGTCTGGTTTTATATTCAGAGGAAATAAATGTAAAAATATAGTTCTGCATGCAGTTCCAAAAATACTATTTTTAACCATAAAAAAAAATTCTGGAAGTCTTTGTGCTTAGGTCATTGCTGCAGATGTTCAAATGAAGAGATCATCGTAAATGAAGAAATAAAAGACCATAATGAATCAACATTTATAAATTTCAAGCATATCTGAGAGTTGTCAAAGGTCTATTTTAAAAAGGAAAGGGAAAAGATATATTTTGAGACTCGGTGGTTAATGGGGGCAATTCATGCTCACATGAAATGCAGCATATTAATTTCATTTGGGAATCTGTTATGCATTTCACAGGACAGAAAAGAATATGTCAAACCTCATTGTACAGTTAGATGATATTTGCAATTTCTTTATTCATATGATTCATTTGAAAAAGATGCTATACCATGTTTAAGGGCATGATGAAGTGCAGTCGGATGGAAATGTTTGTCATGTGACCATTCATACCTTATAAACTGACACCATTCCTCTCTAAATTTAAGTGTTTAAACATTCCCCTTCCATTTTGACCTGGGGCTATGGTGGCCTAGTGGTAAGGTCTCGGTTTCAGATTTGAAACCAATTCCACTGAAGATCCACCATGTATGTGGGCCTGTTGCACGTTAACTCGTAGGTGGGAGGTCAAACATCCTCGTGCTGATGTGATAATAGAAGTTTGGAGGGAGGGTGCCTGCTGAGGTGTCATATGATCGCAGTTCAAAATTGCAAGGACAAATTGCAAAACAGGACATTAATATGACTGAAGTAATCCATTTTGACATAGACTGAATTTAATAGCTAAAAATGTTTTGTGTATGAACCTCCTATACTCATCTATGAAGGGATGAATTCTTCATCAAAAACACAAAAATAAGTGCTTTCGCATTTGAAAACCTGCAGTAGTGTACTTTTCTGTTTATTATTAATTCCAACACTTTTGGATCCATTTATTTTTCTGTTTTTTCCCCCAAGGTCAGTTTGAAATGTAGAATGCATAAAAAAAAAATCTAGCTTTAATTATGCATAAGCTGTAGAAATTTTTTTTTGTATGATAGTGCTTGAATAAAAGAAATTACTGGAAATCCAAACCCTTACTTTTCTTTCACCTTATATTTAATACAGATATGATAAAAAAAATTCCAAAAAATGTTTCTAGTTTTATTAAAGGATAAATTTTGCATGTAGCTGCTAAATTAACACTTTCCCATTTTGAAAGTCTTCTAACTGGAACCTTGCTTTTTATTTCCCTTTTCCCTAACATTTACAGTGTGCAGATGTAGATTTTATGCTCAGCATGATATCTATAGAATGAGTGCTAGGATCATTATGAAGACAGATTTTAATTGTATATAATGTATAATATGCAAAATTATACTTGAATGAAGGACTTGTTTGCAAATCCTGAATGTGTTCTTCCAACTATTATCCGACTTATATTCATAATGTATGTTATAAGACAATTTGCTTATCATTCGGAAATTTTACTCAGAATTTACTTTATGCATTTTGTATATTTTTCTGTTTTAAGTGCTCTGTTAATTGAATGTTACTGAAAAAAAGAGTTGTGTTTATGATATATATATTGTGTATGTTCATAGGATATGTTGCTTGTTAAAAATAATTTGAGTGAAATTTCTGTTGCTTGTTTGATACCTGAAATGTACAGCTTAAGCTTCAAATGTATTTGTGTAATTAAATGAAGTTTTCATAAAAGAAAAGTATCCATTACGTTACAAAACACAATCTGTATTGCAGCCTTTTTTTTTATTTAACATTTTGTAATTTTTTATTGGGTTTGATACAAATATGTTTCATGCCATAAAAATCTAAATGTTTTTAACAATTTTTTTATGTTTTCCTAATTATTACTGGAAGAAAGCAGTGGATATTTTTTTCATAAGCACTCAAGGAATGCAAGTATAGCTAAAATTAGAAGAAAAAAAAAACATTCAATATTTGTGAGCAAACCAGTCAAATATTTTTGAGGTACTTCTAATTTGATTTTTGAGTTTTTTTTAATTGTTTGATGTAATTTAGTTTTCAAGATTATCTGTTAACCTTTTTTCTTATGGGCAGTACAGATGCTGTACCAGTAGAATTTTTACCACTGCATAACAGGATGATACATATATTGCCATTAAATATTAGGATTGTTATCTCCTTGTGTCGCTAATCTGTTGAGTCTGTAATCAACCTTCTGGTAGTATTAATCCTGTACCCTATTTTATCACGACATATATAATAGATAAGTTTTACTATTAATAAAGAAAGGCAATAACCTATAACCCCACAGTGCTCGGGAAAGATACATATTTAATTTTCAGTGGCTTTAAAAGAGGGGAGGGGGAGTTAATTTCATTTTTCCACCAAAATACTACGTAGACATCTTGGATTTTACTTAACCGTAATTGAAACAGAACGAAAGCATATTCTTTTCTTTCTAAGCCTTTTGTAAAACTTAGGAACGTTTGTAAATGGATTCGTGGAATTAAAATTAAGACATATTTTTTAACACTTGATTCTGAATTAGCTTTAAATTTAAGAGATACCAATCTTATTATTGAAATAAAACTTTAAATAGGTTTTATGTTAGAGCTATGAAATTTAATGTAATATATTTTATGTGCAATGCTTTTCAAAGAAAAGGAATTTGTTAAAAACTATGTTTTTGAAGTAGTAATTATTTGTTATTGTATATACCATTTAGGCCTATGAAGTCTCGTGTCTTCTAAAATTATTTTAGAATAATGATGCCATGCCGTAATTATACTGACAGGTTAATTTATTAATGGTTGGTAGAGGCCTTCTCTTAGTATTCTGGGCAAAGCATATTATGGGATGAATGTTGTGAAAATGTTATAACAGACAGAAAAGCACATTAGTGATGTATTTATGACCTTATAATGAAATTTTTTGTTAATTGCTTAAGAGTTGTCAAGGCTTTTCTTGTTCATTTTATAAAAATATTAATGCTTTTGGACAAAGATCCTTTTCTACTGAAATATTATTCAAATACTCTTGTTTGTTATAGAGTATAAAACCTCCATTTCAGTAGTGCACTTGTTTAGTGACAAAATGCAGCAATAGAAAGCTTTCTTGGGTCTTTTTCTCTCTTGCTTATATCATTTATGATCCAAAATTTATATTAAAATATAAGATATTAAAAGAAAACAAAAATCAGGATATATATTCAGCTTCTCCGATGAATTCTTTATAAACCTTTTCCTTATGGATGCAGCAGATGCTGTACAGACAAATACAACTGCAACCACTATAACAATTAGGATTTCTGTTCCCCTTACAAAACTAATTTGTTTCGCCTCTAAACACTTGACAAATCACTTTACCCATGTATGAAGGTTTGATCGATTGCTAATGAAGGGAGAATTGTCGCAGGCACCCACACAAGGTTAAAAGCCACAGACCTTATCCAGGGTGGCGACAGAACCAGGATATCAGGGAAAAGTCAGGGAATTTTATCGATCTGGAAAAGTCAGGGAAATTCGTAAAAATATCTAAAAATCAGGGAAAATTAATAGTTACTCGAGTTATTATCTGTAAATTAGTATCTTATTCTAGCATTATTTGTAATAATAAATGGAATTTTTTTTTAAAAACTTATATTCATTTATAAATGCATAATTTTTTTATTAGAGCAATTAATTTCTTATGATTTGTTAAAGAATAAAGATTTCAAGTAATATTTTGTCAGTTTCTCTTGTTTAAATCGTTGCTAAAATATATATTATTGGGTACGTATAATTATACTATTTTTATATTTATGCTGCAGCATGTTATTCTGGTACTCGTGAAAAGAGCACTAATTAGTTATTGAACTGTTTTAAAGTTTTGAGCAAAGATCATAATAACCTGTACTGTTAATATTTTAACTTGTGTTGCAAAGAGTAGTTTTAATGTTTCTTAGAATTCTTATGCAGTTTTAGAAGCAAAGAATTTTGTTAAACTTTCCAGTATTTTTTGCATCTAAGAAATGTAAGATATTATTTTAGTAGATATTTTTTGGATGCTCATTCCTTTTTAAAAAATTGAATTTCACAAAAATATTTGTTTTCATATTAAATAACTGGTAAAAGTGTTTTTAATAATGTATATTGAATACATACAGTGATTCTGAGTAGGGAGAAAGCCAGGAAAGTAATATAATTATTAGCCGTAAATCAGGGAAATGTTGTAAGTTTAGTCAGGGAAAAGTCAGGGAATTTTTTTTCACAGTTTCTGTAGCCACCCTGTTATCTCCTATTTACTTAAAAAAAGAAAATCACTTTATCATTTCTTTGTCAAATTCCTGTTTTTTAAGAGGATTTTGATTTCCTGTAGCCGTAATCTGATGGTTAAATTTGAAGGGAATGATGTTATTTTAGAACCCTGAACTCAAATAATCTTGGCATTAACATTTGTGCATAACAGATGAAAAATTCTGGAGAAATATTACATAACTAGTTTTCGATAAATTAGACAATGAATGATAACACAAAATTAATAGTGCATATGTAGGCGAGCATATTTTTAGCCTTAAAATTAAATTGCTAATTGACTTAAATACAGAAACAATTCTTTTTGTTTTATGTTTCAATGTATTACCTTGCACACCTTTAGCCAGATATATTGGTAGAAATGAACTAGACTTATAAAGACCACAGTTAGATTAGTGTAAAATGATACTCTGCTTGTCTTTCAAAAAGTATTTGTTACAAAAAAAAATGAATGTCAGTGATATTTCCAAGTTGTATTATAAATCAGATGTCTTGCATTTATATGAAAATGAATTTTTATTGGATAGATGTTTTTTACTATAGCCGATTTTGAAACATTTGTAAAGTGTACATTTTTATTTTTTCCCCAAGTATTGTTGCTTATTCTTTTGTGGAGAAAAATGTCTGTAAATAGAGAAAATGTTACAGTTTCTATGCATGAACTGTGAATGAACTAAAATAATGGGTTATAAGAATTAAGTTTGAATAAATTTATTAAATATCAAATGTTAGTACAATATTTGCATCGTTTTTCAACAAATAAAACATACATTTCAAGACTAGAATGGGAAACATGTTAATAAATACATTACTATAAAATTTCTTTAAACATAACATTAAAAGCATTATTATATAAATTTCTTATATACAAATGCATAACTTTAAAACATTGGAAATATCATAAATGTTTTCCAAGGTTACTAGGAACTACTCTTAAGATTCAAATATGCAAATAACAGAAAGCAATAATTTCACTTACTACACATTATCTTTAGCTGCACAAAAGCAATTTTTTTTTTTATTAGACTTTGTGTAATCTAGAATTATTGCAATGCATTCGTTAATTTACATTTCCTTGAAGAGTGACGACAAAATTGGCTAAAAATAAAAGTATAGAGACTGTTCTAAAACCAGGTAAATATAAATATTTTTTATAAAAAATGTAACAGCTGTTGTTATTTCAGACTTCTACATTTATTGCTGTAAACTAGCAAGGGGAAAACATTATTCTTGAATTTAAACCTTTTAAATTGCATTGAAATAAGAAGGAAAAAAAAAAAGGTTCAAGTCTTCATATTTTGAATCAACATAATTCAAACGAAAAGAAAAAATATTTTTCAACAGATAATGAAAGTCTGAAAAACAAGAATATTTGTTAACTATGCATGCTACTATGCTACCAATTGCAGTGTACCAAGAAAATATCATTAATACTTAATAAATCTTTATTTTTTTTATACACTTCAGATGCAAATATACACTGAATACTTTTAGAAAATGCATATTTAATGTACATATATTTCTATACTAAAAGCTATACTTTGAAAAATACAATTCAATATTATTAAAAAAACATGTAATTTAAATACTTTGTTTTCATTGTTTATTAAGTACATTTTCCACCTTTTGGCATTTATATAAGCTCAGTTCTTTCAAGCATGGTATCGCAATTTTAATATCTTCAGCAGAGGCTCAAATCGCTAAAATGAGTCAAAAGAAGAAGAAAAAAAACTTTGAAATTTTTCTCTTATCACATAAAAGTCTGATTTTATATCCATTTTCAGCAATCATTAAAAATAATTATAAGCCAGTATAAAAATGTTACATTACACTTTGCAAGTAACAATCATATGTACAAAAAGGCATTAGTATAATATATATATTAATAAAAAGAATTTAAATACAGAATACATTATGATCAGAAAAATATTAACTTAAAGAGTTATTTCAATGATTCACAAATCAGCTCAATTACAATGAAAATAAAAGAGAAAACTGTAAAAAATGCTCCTAAATAATTAATAAGACAGCAAATAAAACTATTATAATTGCCCATGCATTTTTAATATAATTTATTTATAAAAAAATTTACTGAAATATTAATTATGATAATCACAAAATTTGTTTTCAAGAAAATCTACATAACATTGATATAATTAAATTTTAACAAAATCAAAAGATAATCATACTGCTTTAAAATTCCTAGTTAAGCAAACAGCTTAATTTTTAATACTGTTTAGTCTTTTCTTAGATCAGATTCATAAGTGCAAGTTTACTGAAATTTCCACCAAGAATTTTGAATTGGCAAAATATATTATTTAACTCTTTCGATACTGAAATGCCCGTTCAAGCAAAGTATGACAATCACTCGAATATCCTTGTAAAACTCCCTTTTCTTCACTAGTGTCATTGATTAAATACCCGAGGTGTGTGCTTAGTTCATTAGAGTGGCTCCTGTGAAGAAAGGAAGAGTCAAACCCATTTCCACCTTCTGCAAGGTCTCCTAATAACTATTGGCTCAGTAGAGTCCTCTTTATATATCAAACCCTTAAGAATATGAACTGTCATTCAGTAACATAGTGACTGGGGGTAAGGGGTATAGATGTCCCGAGCACCGTGAAGTAAAAACATTACTGTGTTTATGTCATTTTTAAAGCAAAATATGATGAGGGAGCATAAAAATAATACCATTCCTCTGGCACCATTTATGTTTTTTAAGTCACTGATGATGACTGGGACAAAAAAATATATATATATATTCGGATACGAGCTACTTACCCACGCTACGTCACTGCCCAATGGTGACCAAACATTAATACGTTTATGTCACTTCTTAAAGCCAAATACAATGAGGGGGCAAAAGAACACCATTTCTGGGCACTGTTGACACAAACTAGGTGATGATGACAGGGGTGGGGGCAAAATATATCACCCGGGTGCCATTTACCCTCATTGTGCTACTGCTGTCATTGCAGTTTTTTTTTTTAGAGTATAGAATTTCTCTGAAAGAGGAACTCGGGCATTTTAGTATTCTGAGATTTGAGGGCCAAGAGGCTCTTAAGAATCGGAGGGTTAAACAGATTTTATTTAATGAGCATATAATAAATGAAATGACTAACTGTTAAAATTCAAGGATAAAAACTATTAAGTACTTAAATAATACTCAAGTAATATGATTATAAAACAAGCTCAAGGCTTATCAGCACAAAATTTCTTTTGAATTATTAATTTAATAATAAGACTGAATTTTACTTTTAAAAATATTCTGAGTGTTAATAAGACATAAATGCTGCGAGAAGGAAAATGATCTCATTCAATATGTTCAGCTTCAATATGAAAACTGCTTCCATGCCTCCAGATAATTCATTCATTCCTAAAGTATGTGTTAATGTTCAAAATCTGCCATAAATATGTAATCAAACTTAACATTGGGTTGCAAATTGATAAAAGAAATTTCTGCAAAGCCAACGCTAAAGTATCTCCCCAGTTTTGCATATTTTTTTTTATTCTTTTCCTTCCCATTACTAAAATCATTTACTTATTCAAGAGATTCTTCTGAGATTTAGAACTCGTCAAAAATCAATATTTACGAGTTTTATGGCATGGCATCACTATTGTTGCAGTCTAAAAGGGACTGTTGTAACAATATTTATTATAGTTCTAAAATTTACACATTTAAAACATTCAGTCTCATTATTTAATTGATGGTGTATATAATAATAAATACAAAAACATAATGCAACAATAAATAAAATGCATAATAAATGCAAAAAATTATAAGTTGGATATAGTAACAATCATATAACTAATAACCATAAGTCAGTATCTTGACCAAATCATAAATTAATTTCATTAAAATAAAAAGTAAAAGATTTGGTTTCAAGCAAAACCTTTAATTAAATTAGCATAAACACACGGCTGATTTAAGTACTCAATTATCTGAAATGCAATTAATTATAAGTAATTAATAATAAATTACCAATGCAATAAAAATATTTAATAAAGTTTAGTTAAAAATAAAAAAAATTGCATAATTTATTTGTGTGTTTTTTAAAATTAATCTAATTTTGACATCCTAATTTTAACTATTTTAATGAACCAGTCTATAAAATATGACAATTCATGAATTAACCCATTAACGCCCAGCGTCCTATTTATAGGACAGTTACATTTCACTTACACAGCTAAATCAAATGCATTGCACTATTTCTTTTTTGCTTTGTCTGACAAGTCGACAGGTATTCCCAAACAATTTTCAACAGGCATATACCATAGTTAACCAGATTTTGAAGTCAAAGTCTCCTCATTTTGAAATTTGTTGTTTTCCTTTCAATTAATTTTTGAGGCAATGCAAGGAATCAGAAAGTAATCTTTATTTTTTTCATATTTTACTATAATTTAAAAATCTTTTTATATTTAGAAAAAAAGTTTTTAAAATGGCTATTTCCCAATTTTCCGAAAAACTTCCTTTTAAAAAAAAAAAAAATGTAATTTTACCTTACAGTTATCTTTATCTTGGTATCTTAAACATGGTAAAAGTAAAGTTTAGAGTGGTTCTGCTTTGTTCCTCTTAGGATCGCCTACTGTTTATCGCCAAGAGAAAGACAACTTGGCGATGAAAAAACATTTGTTTTGAGGGCACAGTCATCTTTTAATTGGTCTCTTGCACATGTGATGCCTGCAACATCTGAAAAGGAGAAATTGTGCATGCGATACCTGCAACATCTGAAGTGAGTACCGGGCAAATTTTTTAAACTTAAAAAAGCATCAGTGGCTTTGCTAGCAGTAAGAGTGGGAGCCTAGAAGCTTTGGTTGCTCATTGAAAACATAAAGCATCAAAATGATTAATTTCTCTATTTTGAGCCATCAATTTCTTGGCGACATAAGTTGGTGAAGTCACTTAGATTTGCGCCAAGACAAAACGCCGGAAAATGAGACTGCACCCCAAACTTTAGTTTAACCTTAAACATAATTTGGTAAAAATTTATACAAATCTATACCTTAAATTAATTTGGGCATTAAAGGGTTAATTCACCTTTCTTTTCTAGTTACCATAAACTATTTAAATTTTCATATTTGTACCATTGTCTTTCTGTTCAAATACTCCTTCAATTTTTTTGGAGAGTTTGTCCACATTCTGCAGTTTGCATCCTGAAACCACCAGTGACTAATGTTCAGGTAAGTGGAATGACTTATTTTAGGTTGATTCAGTTTTGCACAGATCTGACATGTATAATGTTCATACACTACTTCATATATTTCCTTCCATTTGAAGTAACTCTGATACTTCATTTCATCCTTAGCTACTTGAAGTAGATATCGGCCCAAGTCTCTTGGTGTTTTAAAAGACAATGCATCAATATAAGAATTAGGAGGAGCAACTTGAGAATAGTTAGCACCTCCTAGTACCACAGGTATCATATTAGTACTCAAAATCCGAAAAAACTTCTCAGTTACGTAATCTTTACAAACAGAGTTTTCAAAAGACAGATAAAAACGATATTTCTGATCTAATCCATCATAGCACTCATCTGACATCTTTGGCAAGCAAGTGTAGCTTCCACAAGAACCAAAAATGTCTACTGGTAGAGTCTTTTGCAGTTCTAAAACATACCCTTCTCTGTTACTAGGGGTTTTGCAATTGCTAACCAACCATGCTATCATTTTTTTCTTATTCTGTATAAAATGTTTGGTTTCTGTAGTATCCGTTTTCTTTTTTCTGACAATAGGAGAAAGATTAATTTCAGAGTCCAGTCGATAAGTGGCTGTCCAATTGAAAAGGCCATCCACTCGTTCTAAAATATCAGTTGGAGTATGAGGTGGTGCCTCGTGATGCAAAAGTATCCAGACTTGACGAGGAGTCCTTAGAGATGGCATATCATTGAGATTTATATCTCGCAAATGAAAAATACCAGAGCATACTCCTGTTTATTACTTGCTGATCAAGGTTACAATATACATTTAGGTGATTTGGGACAACCCTGAGCTTGAATAACTTGGCACAAAATTTGGTTCACCAAAACTTTTGTCAAAATAGAATAGTCTTAGTACTTTGCATGTATTTTTTTTAAAACCATTAAGTATTTGACATGGTTCCAGTGTTTTCTTACTAAAGATCCGCCGTGAGTTCTTCATGTTTGATTTTTGAAATTCCCCATGTAGACCCAATATGACACAGATAATTATAACGCCTTAGCAGCACAAAAGAAAATAACTTTTTTTCTTGTATATCTCATATATTTTTTTATATAGTTGGTGGACTAGAGACCATGCTTTAAAATTATCAAAACTGATAGTTTCTTTAAGTTGATCAGGTATCTAGAAATGAAAAAAGTATTCATATTCATTCCATTCTTTTACTATTATTCAAATAACACACATTTTGAATTTGCCTTTTAAATATTTTTAGATTCAAGAGAAATAAAATCATCTAGATCGATTTACTTAAATACAAACAAAAAAATTATAAGAAAATATTTTGATACAATTCCTGGGCATTTATAATGGCATTTGATTTTTTAATCTGTTCAAAAATCCATTTATTTTTTATGAATAAATTCAATCAGATTAATTTAAAATAATTCAGTTAATAACAAATTAAATTGAGAAAAAAAATTGAAAAATATTACATTAGACAAGGCAAGGATTTCCTTTATTTCAATGACTAACAACTCAGGTACATTTCTTTGGATAGAAATTTGCCCAAAAAAAAAATATAAAATATGTCGGAGAAAGAACGTTGATTCATTTAGTTCAGACATTTCTTTTACTTTACCTTTCCGATGCATTCATTATGCAGCTGGATGGGTTTTATCGAAACTAAGTAAACATTCATAAAATATGATCTCGTGTGAAAACAGCTTAAGAAATTTAGAAACGACAATTTTTCCAGACTGTCAATGAATTGGGCAACAGTTGTTCACTGAAAAGATAAACAATTATCGCTGCAATAATATGTTGTTCGAAAGTGCCGCTGTACCAAAATGCGGCAACACAAAAAAAGTGAATCCAAATAAAAAACCACAAAACAATTTCGCGGTCATGGGTAGCTTTCACAATGTAACAGATAAATAAATATTCGTCACTTTTCACAGCTTCGCCCGTATAATTTCAATCTTGGAATAAACTGATTTGTCTTTAAATAACTATCTTGATTTATAGACACTTTTCAGATTCATATCATTCCCACATTCACAAATTACGAATCATTAAGTACTTATGAGTTGTAAAGTTAAGTTGTATGGACATGAAATAAAGTTTTGTTACATTAACGTTCGTTTTTGAGACGAAAGCTCAAACCGATAATTCACGGCCCAACGGCCCATTATGGGCCGTGGTCAGACGACGAGAATGACACCTAAGCCGGCATACCTATCTCCAAACTTCCACATCACACCAGGAGGAAGTCGTTTCCCTCGACGTCACACTGGAGTCACTACATTTTGTTGTTTCTTTATTGGGACCCCAGATATATACCTTGCAGCAAGTGTGATTTTTCTTGACATTAGCTTTTCACGACAAACTCCCAGCAGTTTTAGTTTGCAGCAGACTTGCGCTGCAAATCCTGGCCAAAACAAGTTTGACGACAAAGAGTGCACAGACCAACCGAAACAACTTTGCATCAAGTTAACGCACCTGTCAGAAGCCACCATGGGACGAAGTTGCAGCAAGCTTGCATTGCAAGCTCATTGCAAATATAAAACAAGTACGAACACAAGGATAGGGCTTTCTTGATCCTACCAGTTCCGAAGCAGACGTAACCACATTCGGCCAGTTAAACTCTGAAGAGAGGAGAGAGAATTTCGTTAATGCATATCGTTCAGGATTCGAGTTCAGTATACGATTTGTTTTTAAACTATTTCTTGATTTCATTAATTTTTTGAGTTGAGAATGGATTTGAAGCCAAGAGAGCGATTTTCGCTAATAACTAGTTTGCTAAGTAGAGATAATTATGAAATTAGAGTTCAAAAATTACTTTAAAATAGAGACAAATTATAAAATTATATTTTTCGCTAACATTGACTGTTTTTTCGGTTTAATTTTGTTTATAAACATTAAAATTTCAACATTAAGAAAAAGGCGGTATAGTTTTCTTTAAAGTGCGAGTGTTATATTTAGTAAAAAGATGGAAAATGTTTCAAAAAATTTTTTATGAAAAAAGTTAGTTTTTTTATAGATTGTCATTGATTTATTGAATTAATGAAAAGAAGGACGGTCTAGGAGATGCTGGGGCATGATCCTACTTTTCTTGGGGAACATAAAATTTTTATTTCTTTTTATCTGTTTAAAACGAGGAATCATAAAAAAGCAATAATATTCGGGAAATCTAGCTCATTTTGTTTACCCCCTATATTCCCGGATACTTTTAGATATCAGTAAATGTTTTGCCCCTTATAAGGGTAAGTATACTTTTTTTACCTATTCGCCGCCACTGCCCAAACAAAAAGTTACAATTGACGTTTCCCAATCAACGATAACGAATACAGTAGGAAATAATATTTACTTTTTAGAGTAAGATTTTATCTTGTTTAATTTTCGTTAGCATTTAATTTTAACACAGCTACAAGGCATATTAAGCTTTTCTCCTAAAAATTCAAATCTCCCCTATCAGCACAATATGTTGTACAATATCTCCACCACATTCTTTGATATTCTGAATGCCATACAGTATTATGAAGATATCGTAACAGTATTATAGAGCATCTTGGGTTAGATTAGGGTTTTGATAATAAATTCCAACATTTCGGCAGCTCAATGCATACTAAACCTGTTATTACCTTCTTTAGGTGACCAGTTCAGATTTTCTACTCTATTATCACCTAAGCATTACTTTGTCATACTACTATAATAATCCTATGACTAAATGCAAAGTTCTTTAAAGTTGACAAGAATGACGCATCTCTCACCGATGCAGGTGAATTTATGATGAACATGTGCATAAGCATGAACATGATGATGCAGCTTAAACTGAAATTTATATAGAGCGTAGGAGAAAAAAAATAGAAGCAAAATTGCGTGACTTCGATACAGAGAAAAATTACTTGATTGACCATCACAAATCATGCACATTAGAAAAGGTTATTAAAAGTGGTGCAATCGCAAATTAACAATGCCGGAACGCTCTAACCTGGGTGAAAAAAATCGAGCTGTTTTAAGGAGTGTTTTACAATTTTTCTTGTTTATTTCTTGTAAAAGGAAGGAGTGCCAGAACGGCTTTCCGGGGCGATCAAGTTCCACTACACCCCTGGTTGTTACTAAAATTGCGCCTTTGGAAATTCCCATCCACCCTTATCACGAAATTGAATTCAGGGTCCCATAAACATTTGCTTTACGAATGGTACAAATACTGTAACACTAGATTCCCCACCCCCTTCTGTATCCGAGTTGGATAATAAGTGCAGTGGCGGTTCGTCCATAAGAGCTGCAGTCCCCCATGAAATTATTTTAAAAGATAGTATTTTCGTTTTTATTCTAATTGGCTTACTTTTCCACTTTGAGAATTCAGTGATCTACGAAAATGGCAAAAAAGTAATAAAAAATGTAAAAAGAAGACGGAAAATCAATCAAGAATTAAGAGAAAGACAGACCAGAGCAGCATCAAGTTTTGCTCCTCCTACGGATCCGATATTAACGCAAAGAGCATTGCGAAGCGGGAGAAAAGCAACCCTTTCTCCGCTTGAAATTGCATTCATTTGAGCTGCATTTTTTCAGCTCTCATTTGTCTCCTTTTTAGCTTTTTCTCAACAGTTCAGCCGTTAAGTCGTTTTCTTAAATCCAATTTTGGAGGAGTTGTAATTTTTTGCTTCTTTATGTTTTTTCGGGTGCTGATTACGATTCTGAGATTTACCACCGATAATTTTTGTTGGAATGTTAGTTATAGCCAAAAAACATTTTAAAAAATTATCCAGGTTTTTGCTTATAACTCAAAAACTATCAATTTTTAGTATATAATCATCATATACCAAAATAATCAGCGCAAAATTTCCTACAACTTAGGTCTATAACTTTTGCAGCACTGCTTGTTTCTGAGCTGACGAGCCGCCGCTGAATAGGTGTAACACTAAATTATTATAGTAGCCAGGGGTGTAGTGGAGCAGGAACTCACCGGAACGCCGTTCCGACGCTGCATTTTTTCAGGAGAAAAAAGTAAGAAAAAAACTGTAAAAACATCCTTAAAACAGCTCCATTTTTGTCATCCAGGTCAAAGAGTTCCGGCACTGCTTTTAGAGCGTCCCGGCACTGCTTATTTTACGACTGCACTACTGATGGTAGCATACTGTTGCAAAAAGTCTTACTGTGGGTGTATGGTGTAAACAGTCCAACACGCAGGATAATGGAGAATGAAGGTTTATTTACGAATATGCAGGAAAACACGTAGCACAGGTACAGGAAACAATAGTTCTTGCACAGATTACCAATGTAAACAGACAACAATTCGCGGGTAATAACAGTTCAGCAAGGTCGCCAAAATGGACGCCAAGTTTGTCGCCAAGGTCAGGGGTGCCATAACAGTCGCTGAGCTCCATGCTTAACCTTGTAAAACTCTCTTCTCAACCATAAGACTCGCATTGCTGGGAAGCCACTTTCCATGTTTGTAACAATACCCTTACATAGCTAATTTGTGGGTCACTAACCACTCTATAGATTGTTTTATTTCCCTGCTTCTTTAACCTCACGTGTGAAAAGTAAGGTTTTTTTTTTCGTAATTAAGGAAGACAAGAATAGATAACACACAGGCGCAGTAGCGTAATGAGAGAAAGTGGCGCTCAGGGCATAATGTGATTTTTTCGCCTCCAGTCGTCATCAGTGACCTTAGCAAGTGTAAATGGAGTCCTGGATGTAGCTTTATTTTTTCACAACTTTATCAGAATTGGCTTTGAAAAGTAACATAAACGCACTAAATTATTGATTCCATCGTGCTCCCTAGGACTTACGCCGGTGCATCTATACCTTTCTGTCCCACATAGCTCTCCGGAAGAGGATGCTTGAGGAGTGGCAAACCTCACTGAAGAATGACGATACAGGCAGGAAAATCTATAACATCATGCCCTCGGTTAGTCTCCGTGCCACTAACTGGATTAGAGAGGATGTTATCTTCTTCTCTCAACACGGCCCTTTCCCTGCCTACCTCAAAAGGCTTCACCTGTCTGACAGCGACTATTGCAGTTGTGGTGGAATTGGCACGGCACTTCACTATGCCACGGAGTGCATTTATACAGTGTCTTGGCATATGAGGAAGCCAGCGCCAAATTTCGAACAAGAATGGCTGAAAAGGGTCGCCAATAACCTCGTCTCCAGGCAGAGAATTCGTGGGATTATCAAATTCATTAGCGGAAACAGGTATCTTTTCCGGCCACCCTAGCCTTCAACTTCCCAGCGAGCTGAACTAAGTAGCTCAATTACCGGACATTCCCCCTTCAAATAAAAGAAAGGCATTTCAACATCTAAAGAAAAGAAGACTTTTACGAACTAATAGTGTAAAAGTGAAAATGTCTGTGCTGTACATAGTGTATATATTTCCTTCTTTTTGTTTATTTTTTTTCTTTTTCTTAAATAAAATTCCCGTGTCTTGCCCATCAAACCGTTCAGTGACCGATCTGGTCACGGGTACGGGGGTAAGGGACGGCGTTCTGTTCTGTCCCCCATCGCTGTGCCACTGCACAGATGATTGAAAGGGTTCTTATTGTCGAAGGATTTGAAAATATGGGAGCTGACTTTCTATACCTTCCTCAAAATCTCCGTTTTAAAAGGATATTTGAGATTTTGTCTGAAGGTTAATTCGAAATTTTTAGACCTATAGGCAAATTATTTTCAAGGAATTGATCAATCATTTCGACACATTTCCGACAAAAAAAGCGTCTGCAGGGAGGAAAGCGAATTTTTTTTCAGAGTGTCAGTCAGGTTATGTGGTTATCAATCTATATGGTTAAAAGAATAACTAAAATTTTGCGACTTTGAAATTATTGACTTCAACGTGACTTACGTGAAATTTCAAAAAGAAAATGACTACACATTTAGCTGCTGAAGCTGCAATACTATTTGTTCCCAAATCTTTTTTAGAAAAATTCATCCTTTTTTCAAAACAATATTCTTTTACTTTTCTTTCTCTTTTTTATGAGGTAAATATTTATTTGAATGCGGAACAAATTTCAAACCCATGTTTAGTTGAAATTCAATGATTACCTGTTAGCATATTTTTTAAAAAATGAATGATATTTTGATTGCCCGACAATTATGACAACAACTCACGTTACGATTCCAAAAACTAGTGTTCCTCAAACATCGATAGACTATCGAAGCCAAGTCGATAATATCGGGTTTACGGAACTATAGACTGAAACAATCGATAGTTTCAAAACTATCGATAGTTTTCTCCCGGGCATTACTATCGATAGGCACATTTTCAGTCGATAGTTTTAAAACTATCGACTGGAACTATCGGTCGGAAGAACACCTATCGATAGTATCGCCGGGGAGAAAACTATCGATAGTTTGGGAAATCTATCGACTGCACTATCGATAGGTGAACTATCGATGTTTAAGGAACACTACCGAAAACCTTTGGGAGGCAGGCACATGGGCATATTTACGGATCCTACATAGTAGGGAATGAGGCCGCTTCTCATTGGCTCTCAGCGTCACGTGACTTGGCTTACTTCTAAATGGCGTCGTGAAACTAAACGGTACTTACTAATGCTGCAGGTTCGTTCTTTATTTCATTCTAAAAATGTATTCATCCTTCTCTTGAGAAGCATCCAAATGATCATAATTAGAAGGTAGTTTTGATTTTTCCATGTATTAACGTCCTATTTTGATGCAACCCGACGACTATTTTGAGGCGGACCTCGTAATTTTGAACCACGATCAGATGACGAGGACGACACCTGAGCTGGCACCCCCTCTCCAAACTTCCGCACCATAGAGGTGGGAGATCGTTTGATCCCCTAAGCCTGATTTGACTTGCAACAGGTCCAGATATATACGGTTGAAATCGGGGTTCGAACTTGGAAACCTCCGACCCTGAAGCCGAAACCTTACCGCTAGGCCACCACGTCCCTCGGGAAGGGATCCCGGCTCAGATGGCGTCATCTCGGTTCAGATTTACGAAGTACGTCTAAAAATAGCCTTAGGCTGGTTACACACACAGCGGATTTCTGATCGCGCGGAAAATTTATCGCACAGCTCACCGAAAATCTAGCATTTTAGGCTGGTTACACACACAGCGGATTTTTTTATCGCGCTGAAAATTTATCGCGCCGTTCACCGAAAATCAGCTGCTGACTGTTCGACTATTGGCAGCGTGGATTCATCATCAAATCAATTTAGTTTTGCTTAAATTATTTACTGCTTGGTATTGTTTGAAATGAACAGAGAGCAAATTCTATCTTTATTGTTATTCCGTCGTCGAATAAAGAAGAAAAGAAAAAATCGGTTTATTTGGGTTCATCCAATTAATGAAAAAAAGAGGGGATTGAAGCCTTCTATACGTTGTTTGAAGAGTTGAAGGATGATACGAAATTCTTCAACTGCTTCAGAATTTCGAATTACTACTTAAAAGAGTTTTTTTTTTATATTGTTAAATATTTAGTTCAATATTGCACAATATCGAGTCAATATTGTACAATATAATTCAACCTAGTTTCAATAATATACTATTTATTTTCCCAAATAAAATTAAATTACTTATTAAATTACGTAGTCAATATTAAAAAAAAGTTTATATATATGTATAATTCTCTGTAAAACGAAAGTTGTTCATCGCATCTGATATGTTGCTTCAACAGAATAATGTTGGAGTGTTCTTTATGTAGTATAAATAAGGGAAAAATATATAATTAAAATATTTATATTATATACTAAAATATTTATATAGGTAAAATATTTTAATATTCTGGTGCTCCGAGAATCTCAACGTTTTTTTTATGACTTTTACACTTTCTAGTACGTATATGTGAGAAAGTATGAACTTATCAAAATCATTTCTTTCTATTTCAATACAACAAAGTCGCTGCGAATTTCCAGGCTGAAGCAAGGCGTTTCTGTCCTTAAATATGTCGAGAATTTTATTCCACAAAACATGCCTTTTTTGGATTAATGCAATTAAAAATTCATTATCTATAAGGTCGGACATTTTCACAACAGAAAAAAACCCAATAGATTCCAAAGCAACTTATACAAACAAAGATGAAAATCACACTGAACAAAGCAACGCGGTAGAAATACCGCCGTGTGTGTAAGCTCTCATTTGGCCACGTGCGCCTCTACTTGGGTGGCGACGGAAAAACTTCCACAGACGATAGTGGCAGTCCGCGACTGCATATCTACCGCACGCGGTAAATAGTCCGCGCGTTCATTTTCCCGCTCAGTGTGTAAGCTCTAACTCACATCAATGCACTACTGTTGGAATGGCGGCGCGATAAAAATTCGCTGTGTGTGTAACCAGCGTTAGCGTTGTTTTAAAACAGGACTCTAATCTAATAAATCAACGGATAAACTGAAAAATTTTAAGAGCCTTCTCGGAGTAATCATTCGAAGGACTAAGTGTAAAAATAAGGGGGGGAAAGGAAGGAAGGAAAAAGTGTCCCGAATTTTATATACGACGTGGAACTTTTGTTGCGATCCATTTTTTTCCCTTCCGGGATGGAACACCAATTAATTTATTATCAATCAATTATTAAATCAATGAATAAACCAAAAACCTTTAAAAGTCTTTCGGAGTAATCTTGTGATCGACTGGCTGGTTTACCCTCGCAATGAAGCAACGCGAGAGCTATTAGGATTGATGAAATTTTGAACTATCGTTCGATGACAATTCTATCTTCCGTACAGCGCCAAAGTTTCACCCTCGGCGATAGAATTATAGTGGATCAGAACTGCAAACGTGACAGATCTCTGGAGGAATTTGGTATCGATGTTTCTTTCGGAATCAGGAGGGTCTAAAACGAAAATATTCGTCAAATTCTCAAGAATGGTTCTTTTTTGATGATTGAAATACCTTCTCCAAGAATATTTCCTATACTAGAAAGCAAAGGAACCCAGAAGAATTTTGGAACTAATTTTGCATATCTATCAAATTAAAAGTTTTGTTTAAAAATTTCATATCTTAAACTTCTGTCCAGTGTTTGAAAAACAATAAAAAAAGGAAGAAAATTGGGGAGGTGAACGGACGTGGGTCAATGTTCCTTTTTTCCTCAAGTATCGATAAAATAATTAAAATAATGCGGAAACGTATTTACTCTGTGCCAAAAAGAAGTTTTAATTGGACGTAGTTATGTAAGTGGGGACCATATATAAAACAACCGTTTGAGATGCAATTATTTTTTCAAAGCATTGCAGTGAAAAATTGAAATGCTGGATTTTACAAAAAATAATTATTGGTTATAAGCAGTGTGGCGCGCGACGGATCGCAGTTGGTTGCATTTTGGTTGGCAAACTACGCAGCACTTAGATATCAGTTTTCAATTCTGGATCAGAAATCCATAAAATTATAGGAGGATTTCAATAGCAAAACTGCGTCCGAATGCATGTGAAAAGTATGGAGATTCATTAGCTTTACTTGGAGTAGAAATTAAAATTCCTTGGGATATTAGAGTATTCAAACTATTTTATGTAAACCTTTTATAAAGTTCTTCTGAATTCCACCACTTCGAATCCATTTGATCCAAATTTGATAGGTTTTCGACTTTAACGATAGGTTTTTCCTTCCCGTCTTCCAAAAATTCCAGTTTGGAACAGCGGTGAATGGGCCATTCATATCTCTTCCAAAATTTGCGCAAGACCCTCCATAGTGATCACTCTCTGAGAACATGGTCTATTGTACCGTCCGCCAGGCTGCGAAAGTAGAGTGAAGATTTTCCAAATAATCTTGCTTGGTGAGTGCTAAAGACCCATAACTCTCTTACGATCGAAGATAGAAAGATAATTCAAATTAGGTGAATTGCCGCTTTATCGTATCAAACAATTTTTGTTCTGTAAGTTTTTGCGATAGCTGCAACAGCATAAAAGATATGGGATGAGAAGCAATTTCCAACCAGTAACTTCGACTGCTTTTTAACCTAAACTTGTGACACCTTGTTGGAAAGCTCTCATCAGATGCATTCTTTCTCCTTTTTCACCCTCATAGCTCCCACTCTTATGGAATTACTATCCGCCTTCGGCGATCAGCTTGATCGCCGGAAATATAATTTCAACTGAATATCTTATGCATAATTTTATATTCATGGTTCCCTTAGCAAAGTAGATTTTAAACTTCAAATTTCTATAGACATTTAACTCGCGTTCTTTTCGTAGCATTGCAGTTGTTCTGTTCCTTGTCTACATTAACGTAAAATACGCATTTGATTTGAACATTAAATTGGCGCAGCGCATTTTACGTCCAGTATCATGCTAATTGGCTTAACACACGCTGATAAAATGAATTAAAACATAGAAAAAATAATCTTTCAGCTTACTGGATTACTTCATTATATACTTACTATATTGAAGACTTCTTTTACAGATTTAACAGAAAAATTGATCAAATATAAGAAGAAAGTGAAATCCAGTAGGATATTTTCTATGCTTTCAACAATGGAAGAGAAACAAGCGATTAAATATTTGTTTAAACAATGAAAACGGTTTGAAATGCGTTGCAACAATGAAAAGTATTCTTGCAAATTATGTCAAAAATATTTTTAAAAAATTATTAAAATTAGAGAAAAAATCGTACGGCAACTTTATTGATATCATTGAAAAGATAATTTTTTAAATTTTCAGATGGTGTAAAAATAATTTTTGTGCTGCAATATTTTCTGAAGTTATTAAGGAAAAATGCCGAAATTTAGCTTAATTTTTAATTAATTAAAATTTCAGAAAAGGTCTCCAAGGTGCACATTCTCACCCTTCAAAGTATGTTTGTGCCAAATCTCTTAGCTCTAGGTCTAGCGGCTGCCCTGAAGAGGACCAGCATACATACAGACACACACACATTCTCTTTTATTATTAGTAGAGATAAATTGGAGGGCGGGGGAAATATTTGTATCTATTGCTGAAATAAAAAGAATTTGAGGAAAAAGGAAATACATATACACCCTCTCCCCCCCAAAAATATTATATATGTTATAATCAATTGCTGGTAAATTCTTTGAGATCTTTTCCAGATACATATAGAGTGCGAGCTTTGGAAAAATCAACGGAAATTGTTGCCTCCTGGCTGGGCGGATATGGAACTTAAAACTTTTCTGAAACGAACCACTGCAGCACTAAATAGTATTGATAGTAGGTAGCATTCGGTCGCGGGGCCCAATTGGGAACAATTAGTCCAATCGGCTAATGGCTGGCCTGCCAACCAACATTTTCTTTGACATTTTAATTTATTACTTACTAATTTATTATTTAATTTCTTTTTGCTTTAATTTAATTTTTATATTTATTTTCGTTTTATTTTTCCTTTTCGTTAATTTTGTACATTTTCTTTTCTTTGCATTTCGTAAGTTATTCTTTTGGTTTGTTTTGTCTAAATTATCTTTTTGAGGAACCTAGTTGGGTTGAGAAGAACAAAATAGAGTTAGAATCTGCCCGACAGGGGGGGGGGCACGATCTGTTATATGGGGGAAGGGGTGAAGTGAAATTTGTATTAAATTTTCGCCAGATCTTTATTTATCTAGTACTTAAATTTTCCGATGCTTGAACGGGATACAAACATTTTCCCCGACGGGGGGCACAGTATTTCTGACAGGGGGCCCTGACCCTCGCCCCCCCCACTGGCGCTAGGGGGCATCCATAAATGATGTCACACTTTTTTCAATATTTTTACCCCCCCCCCTTTGTCACAAAGTGTCACACTTCACCATACCCCCTCCCCCTTGTCACATGTCACGCTATATTACATAAACATATATTTCAGTTCAGAAACAAAGCACTACGTTTTAGAACATATTTCCAATTTTATTTTTAAACTTTATGTGTTTCAATGACATGTGTGAGCATAATAATAATGATTATATGTGTACTTATTTTGTATGAAATAAGATTAAGGTTTACAACAAAAACATAATCAATATACAATTTTAATAAAATATTAATATAAAACAGCAATTGAAAACAGCAGTATTTTGGAATTTGATATATTTTGCTATAAATCTTAGCTTTACTTTATGAACACAAAATTAAACAGATTGAATTTTTTAAAAAACGCCCAAATAAGATCAACCTGTTTGTGCCACTGCCAGTTCTACCACTCACCCAGGTGGGGCGATGTATCTTTTGTTGGACATTTCAAGGGTGTGACAGGGGGAGTGAATGAAATTTTAATGGTGAAGAATTTCTGCTGATTCTCAGAACTTACCCTGAATGCCTTTTTTCTAAAAGGAAGGAATATAAGTGAAAAAAATCACAAAGTTGTTTTTCCCGATTAAACAACAATCATTAACGATTAATCATCAATCGATTAATCACAACCCGATTAAAAAAATACCCTCAGATTCTGGTAATTTCAAAATAACTTCAAAATTTAATCTGCTGATTTTAAATGTTTTTATTTTAGCCAAAATGTGTGATGTCACGCTTCTTGTTAACCTCTCCCTTGTCACAAACTGTCACAATTTCACGAACCCCCTGCCCCCCTCCAAACGTGACATCATTTATGGACGGCCCCCTACCCCTGTTGATGACACTTTGGCCTTTCGTTGGGTTAGAGTAGATCTTTAAGTTTTACTATTTTCACATTTTTCTGTTTGAAAGTTCAGGGGCCTTGGCCTGAAAGAGCCAGCTACTGGTCCTCGTTTTTTGTCCTTTTGACTCTCTGTGGTTTCCTATGGGGCCTTCTTGCTATATAGGTTGCTTCATGGCACCTCATCTACTTCCCATGTGGCTTTGCTTGGGCGGGATCTAAATCTTGTCTTCTCTTTCCAAATATTTTATTGTTCGTAACACTGATCAACTTTTTTTTGTAAATTGCTGTACAAATGACGTCAATTCGTCTTACTTAAAACATGAAATGTTCCCTGCGAATTTAATTTTGAAATACACTATACAGTTTGCAGGAGAAAAAGTGTGAAACATTGTGACAATAGTTGTTAAATGAGACGCCTAACTATGCCAAGTTAATTGGATCCATTGAAACAATGAGAATTGTAACAAGAAGTTTCATAGGCTTTTCAGATAAATATATTAAACAAAATATTTTAATAAGTTTGCTTAGAAAGAGGATTGTAA
>BGPR01003089.1:138799-149796 GCA_013235015.1 Araneus ventricosus | reverse complement strand
GTAAAACTAATTTATAATTTTAAGCAAAAGTGTGAAGTTACACGACTTGAATCCCGTTGCCCTATAACCGATAAAACCACAATGGTGCGATAGAAAACTGAAAGCTGCTTGCTCAAAAGACCTCCGGTTTTACCTTTTTCTATTAATATGTCTAAATAGTTCCATTTCCTAAAAAATTCCTGTTTTTACTCCTTCTGTTTTGTTTTTACGAATGTAGATGGCGCCATGGGACTAGTGTTTCTCTAAAAATTTGCTGATTTCTTATTTTAAAAGAAAATTAGCGTGGATTTGTGATTACGTGAGGACATTTTTTTCTCTTTTTTCTCCATTCTAGCATGGGGTAAGTTTATATATATGATGGTTACCTTTAAAAAGCCAGATGGCTGATATTTTAAAATCTTATTAGCGTTTTTATGTTTGTGCTTTGTTCTTCCTCTTTCTTTTGAAATATTGCTTTTGACGTACCGATCTCCTTTGTCTTTTGTTGGGAAATTTCGGGCTAAGAGAAGCTATATTTGGCGTAATGCAAGCTTCTTAGAGAAAAATTTCCTAGTTATTATTTTGAATCCATTTCGAATAAAGTCCTTAGCCCTTGAAAAAATGGACTAAAATGGATTCCATGTTTTTTTTCGATTACCCCTGAGTTTATCTTTGTTTTTTTGGCTTTCTTTGTATGATAATGATTTCCGGTTTGACCTTCCATTCCACAGGTGACTAATCATGTATTACGTAGATTTAGCTTCTGATAGAACCAGTAATAAAGTCATATGTCTTTATTACTGGCGTAAGAACCAGTAATAAAGTCATTTGTCCTTATTATTGGTGTAAGAACCAGTAATAAAGTCATTTGTCCTTATTACTGGTGTAAGAACCAGTAATAAAGTCATTTGTCTTTATTACTGGTGTAAGAACCAGTAATAAAGTCATTTGTCCTTATTACTGGTGTACTTTCTCAGATGTCACTATCCATGTAGCTATCATTCTTTGACCTAGGTTTTAAATTAAAAGGTTTGCTCTTTATAGCTTACAGATAAACACAAAAAATAGTGAATTAATCTGAATAATATCGTCAGGGGATGCGCTGGGCCTGTTGCCAGAATCTAGCATTCACGGTCGTTAGTTCGCGACAAGCTTCCACCAATTCACTATGTTTGATGCACTTAAAATCTGTCATGGGTCAAACGTCTTCAAGTTAGCGTGATGGAAAAGCTCTAAGAGTAGATGACGGCTTTCCCTCTCTCTTTCTCTTTCAATCCACAAAATTCGATCATGGTTCACTCACAGTTCATAATTACAAGGATTGTCCCAGAGGAACCCCCGTGTAGCTTCAAAATCGAGCATTAATCGAATAAATGAATCATGAACAATATTTTTGAACAAAAGAGTGTTAATATTTTTAATTACTACTATAATTCCTAACTAAAGAAACAACAGTTGCAATTAATAAAATTTAACAAAAGAAATTAAAATTAATTAAAACTCTTTGTATTATACAGAATGGCGCATATGCAGCAACTTCTAATAAAATACAAATAATAGAAAAATAAAAAATATATAGAAGAAACAGAAGAAGAAGTAAATAATAGCGATAACAATACACTTTTTTGTGCGCCCAACGCAGCAGCATCCAGTGATTGTATCAACAAAATTTTCTTACAATTAACCAACAAATCACTATAGAATTAAACAACAAAAAATTCTCTAATAATTAAAACACATAAAAGAAAAAATTAGAAAATAAAACAAAATACAATCAAAATGGAAAAAATGGAAGATTACTCGAATGGCGAACTTTTTCAAAGAGCCACACGCCACCAGAGTTCTAATATGGACAAATTTTCTGTCAAGGGTAAGACTGCAAAGCCAAAATTATACTCCTTGTGGCCTGCATTTGTCCATTAATTGAAATATAAAAAATAATCCCTTTGAAAAAAGATAAAGCATAACAAAGTCCTTTATTACAAATCCAATATATACTAGAGAATGTAAAATATTTACCCTCTACCGAAAATAGAAGCAAGAAATGACGCCAACTAGAAATACACGAGAACAAAGGTAGAAAAATTCTGGAGGCTAGCATACCTAGCTCCATCTATGTAGTGTTTTTGTTGTTTAATTCTATAGTGATTTGTTGGTTAATTGTAGGAACATTTTTTGATACAATCACTGGATGCTGCTGCGTTGGGTGAGCAAAAAGGTATTTTGTGTTATCTCTATTGTTTACTTGTTCTGTTCCTTCTATATATTTTTCATTTTTTAATTTTTTTGTTTTTCAACTAACTAAAGAAATTTATAATAAAATATCTTGCGTTAAACATCGGAATTTTAAAAATAAGTATATGTATATAGGGTTCAGAATGGTTTTAAAAATGGATATTTTTAATATTTTCAAATCATTTAAAGACAAAGAGTGATTCAGAACAAAATACAAAACTCAATATTTAAATCAAATGGCCTTTTTGCTTGGGGCACAGAGTCAGTAAATCTTAAATCTCCACTCTTGGTTATTGCTGCAAAGAAAGTGGCATAGCAATTCAAAATGCCTAAATGTGTGGATTGCGAAATAGTTTATTGTCAAATACTAACTAACTGAAATTTGATGGGAGAATAACACTTTAAAATTACTATGATTAATTAACAAAAAAATAATTATAATCGTAATAGGTATGCAAAATTTAAGCAGATAATAATAGATATTTACAGTATTCGTGAAAATAATATAGCTTTATGTTGTTAAACTAGAATCTGTATTTTATACAAATTTTAAAGAATTTTACCCTTCTTCAAATATTAAAAACATATACCTTGATAGCTACTTGCTTTACGTAATAAGATGAACTGATAAAGCGATATAATCCATCATACTCATTAAATTATTTTTTAAACGTTTGGTGAAACAATTGGAGCAGAAAAGTTTCATTTCGGCTTAAAAAGAAATAAGTGAATCGCAATAGAACAGAATCCGACGCATTAATCCTTCGAGATTTTCAGATATTACGAAACTATGTAACAAAATATACACAAAACTTTTACAGCAGAAACCATTCTTCTCAATTACGGAATCCGAAAAGCTATAACAACTGAGATAAATTGTCAGCATTCTCTAATGCATCCCAAGAAAGCTTTTCTGGATTCTTTGTTATGGATGGTGGCGGGATAAAAAGATTTATCGCGCAGCTTAGAACATCTAACAGTCAATATTACTACAGCAATTCTCTTTCATAAGCTAGTCATTACAGCTATTGCGAAGTGTCTTGTCAGATATTTCTCTGTTTTACGATGTTTGGGTGTTGTAATGTAACTATTCGCTTTATCGCTTCAGAGAGGCTTTCAGCAGTGAAAAGGTAAATGCCAATAAATGGTATTTGTCTCACTATGAAGAATCTCTAAAAAAAGATGATTGAATAAAAGGATATTTTCTAAACAGGTGTTGTACTGTTTAGCAAAGGATTCCGAGATTAGCATCTTTAGACGATTTTACACCGAAAAGGGGTGTCAGACAATGAGTCTTATCAGCGCATTTCCGGAGTTCTTTGTTATATCACGCTAAGTAAAATGCAAACATCTCCCCTTCCATTCTTCACTTTTCCCCTATTTTGATGAAAATAACTCCGCCCGACGCATGCGCAAAAGAGCAGAGGGTTTCGGAATCCGTTGCTAAACAATAGTTTGTAAAGTTTCATTGGTTATATTACTCTATTTTTCTGTTATCATGGAATTATCAAGAATGTTGAAATCATTTATTTTAAACCAAATATCTATATACCTAAAGCGAGAACGGCATACTTCAGTGATGAGTATGGGATACATGATTTAGAAGAATGTTGTTCTAGTCGTGATTCCACTGTATATCTGATGTCATGTATGTTGATATAGGGCCTTCTAAATATTTGGAAGCCTAAACTTTCTCTTGTTTGTTTTGTTAGAAGCTCCCGCTTCTAGTTGTAATTTCAGTTCAGCGACAGATGGCGCTGTTCTTGTTTACTTTGTAATATTCTCAGTTCATTAAAAATTTAGTACTGTTCAGCAACGGATTCCGAGACTACCACTTTTGGACGATTTTCCACCGGAAAAGGGTGTCAGGCAATGAGACATATGAGCCCATTTCCGGAGTTCTTTGTTAGATCACGCTCAGTAAAATGTAAACATCACTTCCATTCTTCACTTCTCGATGAAATTCTTGATGATCTTCCTCCCGGCGCATGCGCAAAAGCACGGAGGGTTTCCGAATCCGTTGCCAAACAATACAGTCCATGATGCTCGTGTTTGGTGTTTATTTTTTCTGAGCTATGTGTATGCCGTGTATGATGTATAAATTTTAAGATTGGAGCGCCGGCTCAAGAAGAATCCTCACCAAATAATTACAATTCAAAATTCTTTATTATTTTTACTACCTACTTTCCCTATTCCGGTCGGCTACCTTTAAAGCCCGACATTACACTTGTCAATCAATTTAGAAATAAGCGTAGAATTGCTCATATTATTTATCATAGCCTCACAACAAATCCAGCTGCATTTATCCAGTACAGCAGCGCCGCTCTCTTATTTATCCAATGTAATGTGCCCAATTAAAATCAATTTGCGAATAATTAACACAAAATCTCAAATAACTATAAAAATAAATGTAATTTAATGTCTGTGACCGAAAGCTAATTAAAATATTAGATTTGGAAGATAGCTGATATAAATTTATTAATAGATATGCAAAATATAAAAATAGTAGCTATAAAACGATTATTTCAGGGTTCAAATGAAACCTTTTTGGATTGGGTGACCCTTCTACTGTATTAAATACTACGGCAACATCGCTGTCATAGGCAGTCCTCTATTTTCATTTGAAAGCTATAGAATAAAGGTAAATACAAAGATTTTGGACTTTAAGGCCACCGACGCAAATATGAAGTGAAACACCAATAAATAAGTGAATAAATAAATACAATAGTTAATTTTTAATACAATAAAAGAACTTATCATTTTTTCTTAGCTAAATAGTAATATTAAATTTATAATACATTAATATTGATATAAAACAAAATTAGCCCCTTAAGTAGTATGCCGGGGAATTTTACGGGTATCGAATTACCACAATTTTAAACTTAAAACTGAAACAAAGTCATTCCCAGACATTATAATTCGATACAAAAATAACGTGGGATACATAAACATTTAAACTGTCTTTTAGGTTCCGAAATGAATTAATATGACACCGCATTTCCAAAATAGAAGGTGTCATCTAATTAAGTAATGTCAAAAACAAACCACTTGAAGGGCTAACAAGGATTTTTTGCTTAATCTCAGCAAATTTATCTATTTTCTCACTGAAATTTATGTCTTCTCATAATTTACTTTCTATGGAAATCAACGTTAGTTTGGGTAGTCTTTCATGTACCAATGCGGATCTTGCATCTTTTTTATTATTTTAAGCTTTGAAAAGCTGCATTCGGACTTAGCAATAGTTATCGAAATTCTTAATAAAATTCTTAGGATTATACTTAAATTGAGAAATGCATTTCCTGTTCGGAGAATATTTTTTCATCAGAAGGAAAAAACGAGAAGGCATGGATGTGTGGGGCCATGGACATATACCCTATTGACCGGCTTTAGGGACGCTACTGTACTAGGGTATTTGGGTGCACTTGAATCAGAGTTTATATATAAGGTTCTAGTGCAAGTTAAATTTAATCACGAGCCTAGAAATAGTGTTCTAGACCAGGGGTCGGCAACCTTTTGAAACGGAAGAGCCAAAAGTTACAATTTGCAAAATTTCCCAGTTTTTAAAGAGCCACTAAAAATTTTCGCTTCAATATTATAGTATTTGCTTATATATGTTTTATTTTTGATTTAAAATAAACGGTTTTAAATACGGAATAATATTTATTCATATAAAAACACAAATATAAATAGTTACATCAATGGTAGCATTGGCGTTGCATGCATTTTGAAAGTTTGATTAAATCTGGCTTATAACTTGTTGTTTTAAGTTTCAAGCACGACTCTAGATTTTTATTTGTTAGTTGACTTCTAACTTTACTTTTTATTATATTCATGCAAGAGAACGCTTGCTCGCACGAATATGTCGACCCGAAGATGTTAGCACTCCATATGCCAACTTCTTCACCTCACTGTAGCATTCTGGAAGAAGATTCCATGCGCCGAATGTGAGGACCTCAACTCACGGAATTTCTTTTAGAGCTGCCCACTTGTGCTGCGTGATGTGCATGCGTTCCTGGACTTCCAACTTGCTCTTGAGTTCTTTGAACTTGCCACTCCACAAGTCTTTTTTTCAAATCCAGCAATTGCATTTGAAGCGATCCAGCATCAATTCCAAATTGCTCAATGTTGATCTGATTTGTATTTGTGTTGAGAAGATTTACTATGAACGCGAGACTACTTTTGTTTGTTTTGAATTGCTCGAATCTTTCAGCGAATCCATCCTTCATGTTTTTTAAAGCTATGCTGAAGTAATTCGTGTCAATAGTTGCATTGGTCTCATCGCGATATTGCTTCAGATTTTTAAAATGAAGTAATTTACCTCTCTCCATGTCTTCAACAAAAAGAAGTAATTTTTTTCGAAACAAACTACTTCTTCAAGCAAGGCGTAGGCTGGGTTGCCCTTTCCTTGCAGTTTTAGATTTAGATCATTTAGTTTCATTGTGGTATCTGCCATGAAGTTGAATTTTTGTAGCCATTTGTCTTCTTCCAATTCGCGCGCGCGGGATGGTCAATGCTTTGTTCATTGAGGAATGTTTTTATTTCACTCAAGCACAAAGCAAAACTTTGTAATACGTTACCTCTGGAAAGCCATCGCACTTTATTGTGCAGATGTAGGTCAGAAAACTGGCTATCTATTTCTTCAAGAAAATCTTTAAACTGGCGATGGTAGAGTACTTTTGCCAAGATGCTGTTAATGATATTAATTACCCATGAATCTTAATAAGTTCATGACCTCAACTATTTCGGTCGGAAATGTTTTAGCACAAAGCGCTTCTTGATGAATTATGCAGTGAAACGTTAGAATCTCGTGGTTTATTTTTTTCTGAAGAATTGATGTTACCCCTCTATGTATTCCTGCCATACTTCTCGATCCATCAGTTGCTATGGAAACGATTTTATTTATATCGATTCCATTGTCTTCCAGTCATTTTTTCACAGCATATGCTATAACTTCTCCACGAGTTTGCCCTGTGAGCTGTAGCAATCCTAGCAGTTCTTCTTTGGGACCTTGGGACGACATATACCTGACGAAAAGGGTAACTTGTACCGCGTTTTTTATGTCGCAAGACTCATCTATAGCAAGTGATAAAGTAGAAGCCAGATGAATGTCTTCCACTTGCATATGTGTTACATTTGAAGACATTTTAGCAGTTCTATCTTGTACTGTTTTAGCAGATAATGGCAAATCTTTGATTTTTTTATGATTTCTGCTTCGTTTTTAAAATCACGAAACAGTTCTTCAGATGCACGTATAAAACAATCTATGACGTACTCACCATCTGTGAATGGTTTTCTTCTTTTGCAATTTCTAATGATACTGCAAAGCTTGCCAGATTTGCATTACTGGAAGATTGCGCCCAGTTACTTAGCGTAGAACTTGACTGTTGTTGTTTTTTGGAGCTCTTCAACACATTTTCTTCGTGCATCACCGGTTGGATATTTACCAGGAAACTGGGTATGCTTTGTAGTGAAGTGTCTCTCCAAATTTGACTTCTTATTGTGTGCGAGTTTTTCGTGGCAAATGAGAAAAGTCGGAAGGCCATCTGTGTGGCATATGAATGCAAACGACTCCGCCCAATCCTGATTGAATTCTCGGTTTTCTTCTTCAGTTCTTCTCTTTTTTTTACCACATGCCATACTGGCGGCGGAGCTGAAAAAATGATTTTTTAAAATTTTACTTAGCTATCTAAAACGCGGCAAACAATTTATTTACCATTATTACTTCGTTAACACGATCCTCAGATATGTAATCCAATTCTGTTACTGATTTTATTTTATTGCATGCGTACATACCTTTGAGAGGATAATTCGCTTCTAAATCGTATTCTTCTTGAAACAACAAGCGAATAGACACGCAAAAACCGCAAGCGATTAAATTAACACACATGCAACGTAACGTCGTCCGCGCTATCCGAAGATGGCTGACTGACAACACGTCACGTCTAGACTCTAGACGGTGGCTGTTTGGATGAGACGGAAATGGAATGCAATTGGCTGAAAGATAAACATGGTCACGGAGTCTCATCTCTAAGAACAAAACAATAGTTCAAATTTATCTCATTATGGTCATGTTAATCATAGCGATTTGTAATTAACGATTATGAAAATAGAAGCTATTGAGAAATTAGGTACTTAAAAATATATTTTCTTATTTTTAAGGGTTTTGATAATAAATTATTAATTTTTTCATATGGAACTGGAGAGTCGTAACTTTATATCAAAAGAGCCGCATGCGGCTCGCGAGCCACAGGTTGCCGACCCCTGTTCTAGACTTAATACGAGTAAAACATTTGGGGATGGAGTGGACAATAAAAATGGACAGCGGCATCTAAGAGGAAGCAGCATGCCGTTGTACTCATTTTAACCTTCCAGCGGGGGCGCGTTTTCAAGAGATACTTGCATTGTGCTTCGTATTACATATTTATATCGTTCTTTTAGAAATTTAATCGCAATTTTTATTTATAAAATCTTTGTTTACTATTAAGCTAATAAATACAGGTAACATACATAAAAGCTGTATTTATTTTTGTAAAACAGCACGATATATTTATGTAATACGATGCACGATTTGTCGTAAAATTTGTGCAGGCGCGCCCGCTGGAAAGTTAAATTAACTTGACACCTATAAAACAACGCCCCTTTTAGACAAATGTAGCATTAATTTGGAAGTATTTCTCGTGTAGCAGATAATGTTTCCGAAGTTTAAACTTGAGATCTCTTTTTTTAATGGATATAGAATTTTACATTTTATAGAATGACTTAAACTGTTATGACCTTATTATATCTGTATGCTGATCATAAACATTAGTATTTTATTCAAAACAATCACTGAAATAAACTCAAAACGTCAAAATAAGACTCAAGTGAATAAAAGAAGGCTGTAATTTAAAATACAATGTACTAAACAGAGAAATACATATATACTCATGAACAATCACTAGAAGAAATATACTCCAAACATTCTCAGCTTTCTGTTGAAACATGTGAGAAATATTCTGATGAAAATATTTAGAACAATGGCGAAGACTTGTATATTGTTCTAGATCTCGCACAAATAAAATGAGAACATGAAATTTTCCCTTAATCTCATGCTGTGTTCTTTTTTTCATTATTTGCACCTTGTTACATCACATTTGCGATCATGGATTTGCGAAGTTACGTCTCACTATTTCGTATTAAATAATGTACAGCACAGCAGTTATTTATGCGTGATTTGATTTAGACTCCAGAGATACAAGAACCAATAAAACCGCTCAACAATTTATTAAACCAACAACAACAAAATTAAAAGCATAACGTAGTTGGTAAATGTGGAGTTTACGGTATCCACCTGTTTCTCGCCAATTTTTCTTGGCGCAATTTCATGTGCCGTCGCCAAATACTGTTTTGGATGTGTAGTGCGATTTTAATGGACCTTATGCATGTGACGTCACATCCTCCGACACGTGACCTGCCGGCGGCAGCCATTGGTCAGTCTTAAACAGCTGACTCCGAACTGCTTTTATTTCTGAGTCACTTATAGGCCGATCGTTTTGTTTATTCCTCCACAGTTGTTTTTCTATACTCTCGAACCCAAACGATGCATAAGGTCCATTGCTCTCTTGCGCATGTGTCACCTGAAAACGAGAGATTAAGGGTTCTATTCTGGTACTCCCGGTTTTGTTGGGAGTTGGGGTTGGTTGCGGTGTTTAAGGGCGGAGCCCAACCCAACCGGGGGTACCAGAATAGACCCCTAAGTACGCAATGCCTGCGGCATTTTAAGAGTGTACCGAGCAAATTTTTTCAATTAAAAAAATATCAGCGACTTCGCTTTCAGCATAGCGGATTACTCGTAGCTTCGCTTATTCATTGAGAAACGAAACACACAGAATAACATACACGATACTGAACCGATATTCAATCCGAAGAATTCCAAACGAAGTCTTATTCAAATTCGAATTTATCGACCAATCGCATCTTAGAGTTGAACAAAACAGTCCAATCGGAACGTGGCGCAATATAGCCTGATAAGCAAAACACCGATGAAAAAGATCAATTTGTGCGCATGCGCGCTTCTCACTCGTTGATCTAGATGTATTCAAAACAAATGTTCTCTCATCGCCGTTCTTGGCGGCAGAAAGTTGGCGATCCTAAGGGGAACGATGTAAGTGGGTACCGTAAACTCCACATAAACCACGTACTTAAAAGAAAAAAAAGACAAAAATAAATAAAACTTAACGGAAAAGAAACAACACTCAATATGGAACCATGGTCTTTTTTTTCGAATAAGCGAATCGTTTATAAAAGTTTCTTTTTCTATCGGTATTTAGAAAATTACCCAAAATTTACAACGATACAATAAGAAATCCTAATACTAGAATTTTAACAGATAGAAACTTCGAATTAATTACAAAATAAACCAACCATCAATTACTAATAAATTATTTATACCATAATATACAATTAAATGCCCGTGAGCTCCATTTTGAAATAAAGGACTATTGGAACAAACCTCATAACTGTGGGCCTTAATCAGAGAACTTGGATACCATCCGAGCACGCTCTTCAATACTGAATCGGTGTCAAAATTGCACAGTTTTATTATAACAGGCATCAGCTCGCGAAAGTCAAGGCCAATTTCCACATCCTGTTTCCACAAACAACACAAAACTCTATAAATTATTTATTCACTGTGACATCCGTTTCCAATCCCTGATACCCCGATTCTTACGTGTCTATTCTAGTACCCCCGGTTGGGTTGCGAGACGTCACTTTTTCCGCACGTTAACAACGGGAAAAGTGAC
>BGPR01003089.1:85267-123337 GCA_013235015.1 Araneus ventricosus | reverse complement strand
GACGGGAAAAATACAATTCCTACATTAATTAGCAAAATTAATTAACAAAAAATTAATGTCATCGAATACGCTAAATAAGTTTCGTTTCTTAAATGAATCTTAATCCTAAAATTATACTAATTTTACTATAGCACTACTAGAAGAACATGGCTCTTTAAAGGAATAAAATACGAGTATCATCGAAGAATATAACCGTGGTGTGGAATACGTTCTTGCTTTGATACTGTTTTTATCAAAAGCATATAAAAACTTTAAGAAATAAGAATAAATCTAATAGAGTTTGAGGAACAATTAAAATTAAAACCCACTTCATAGCTTAGCTGTGATTAAAGTAAATATTTTTTTTAATCAAAATTAATTAAAGATTTCACATTTTCAAAAGAAATTAGAAAAATAAAGATAGGTGCTTTTATTAAATGTAAACAAAGCTTAAGCACTTTAATATTCAATTGAAGTACTTTAATTAAATTTAATTAAAAAATATCTTTGAATAGTTTTAGGAGACAGTTTAAGCACCTCCACAAATATGACTATGTTGTGATTGCGTTGCTTCGTGATCCTAAGCATACAGTGTGGTCATAAACTATTGGACCCATTTCACAAATTGATAAAAAAAATACCCTATAATGTAGCAACTTCGTATTTTTAAATGAGAGAATAGCTCAATTTTTTTTATATACGTAATCCTCCGTTACGACGCATTAAATCTGCATAATCCAATGCAAGTGTCAAAATGGCTACCGTGCAGCAAAAGGCACGTCGCTGGTTCCACGGAAGCAAATCAATTGTAACAGTTCAAAAATTATTCGGTTAGTTTATCGAAATTGTGGATATCCAAGTAAAAAGTCCATTAAGCGTTTGTATGAGCAAGTAAGGAGTGGAAGTCTCCCTTACTGATGCACATTTCCTGTTTCCTTTAATTTCTCATACGAATACTTAATGAAGTTCTTACTTGGAGACTGACAATTTCGATGCTCTAACCAAATAATTTTTGAACTGTTACAATTGATTTGCTTTCGTGGAACCAGAGACGTTCCTTCTGTTTCACGGTAGCCATTTTAACACTTGCGTTGGATTGCGCCGTTGCGGCGCGTTACCTATCTAAAAAAAACTTTTTGAGCAACTTTCTCATTTAAAATAAAACAAATTTGCTACATTATAGGGGGTTATTAATTTTTGAAATGGGTCCAATAATTTAAGACCACCTTGTATTTCATTTAACACAGACAAATTTCTATCACTCATGTAAGGTAACTTAATAAATATACAAGTAACCACAGAACCCGGTTATTATGCTCCTAAGAAAATGACGTGTTTTGTAATATACACTATATGCCCAAAAGTATCCGGACACTTGCAGATTTTCACATTTTTTAGACTTTCTCCGGATTGGATTAACTGACGGCCTTTTCACTTCGGGCATATAAAGAATAGACAATAACTTACATTTTACATTGAAGATTCTGTCCTGAGGGCAATTAGGGGACCGTCTACAAACTGATGAAGACAAAAACGCTTTTGGCCCACCCCGCTTCACAGAATACTGATAACAAGATGAAACTTTCAGAAATGGTGATGTTTAATGTGCATAATATTTACAGGACTTTTCGTAAACTCAGCTTAAATATTTGGGAAGATATAAAGGTTTTCTTAAAAAATCCCAAATTTTCCCATCTGTTTTTTGCTTATAACATGCAGAGTTTTCTGTTATATTATACGAAACTGGCAGAAAAGATGACAATATGTTAGAGAAGCATTTTGTAAAAATTTGTAAATGAAATTTTGAATATTACAGGAATTATGAGCAGTTTTAGTAAATACTGTTTTACTGCGCATGCTCGAAATATAGTGTAATTTTTCTTTCACACCTGTGAAGCTAGATATATAGGGCAACTTATATAAAACAAATCAGTTCAATATCATTAGTATTCAGAAATATATCAGCATTACAACGAGCAGAATTTTAGCTCTTGTCGAAGAGAAGCTAAAAGATGAGGGGTTGTACACAAATTGATATTTTTTAAACTTCTTTCTTTAAATGGTTATATTGAATTGTATAGTGGTTAGAATTTGCTGAATACACATGAAGACTTATCAATTACGTGCATAACTTAAATTCCAGCTAATTAGGCACTATAAATAACAAAAATTTTATTACTTTAATTATATTATTTACATGATTATCAACAAGTTACATATTACAATTTTACAGCCTAACGATATTTTTAAATATATTTCTTTTATGGTGAAATGATTTTTTATCTAATTAGTTTCCTTTCTTATAACATTTTAATAATTCTACATATATATTTTATTATTCGTTACGAATATTAGATGTCTTCATGGTATTCAGAAAATTCTAATCACTATAATTCAATATAACTATTTAAAGATAAAAGTTTTAAAAATATTAATTTTTGTACAACCCCTCATCTTTTAGCTTCTCTACGACAGGTGCGAAAATTCTGCTCGTTGTAATGCCGATATCTTTCCGAATACTAAAGATATTGAACTGAATTTTTTATATAAATTAACCTATATACCTGGCTTTAAATTCGTGAAAGAAAAATTACACTATGTTTTGCCCATGCGCAGTAAAAAAGTATTTACTAAAACTGCTCATAATTCCTGTTATATTCAAAATTTCGCTTACAAATTTTTACAAAATGCTTTTCTAACATATTGTCATCTTCTCTGTAAGTTTTGTATAATATAACTGAAAACTCTGTATGTTATAAGAGAAAAACAGGTGGGAAAATTTGAGAATTTTTAAGAAAACCTTTATATCTTCCCAAATATTTGTGTTGAGTTTACAAAAATTCCTGTAAATATTATGCATATTATACATTACCATTTCTGAAACTTTCATCTTGTTATCAGTATTCTGTGAAGCGGGGTGGGCCAAAAACTTTTTTGTCTTTATCAGTTTGTAAATGGTCCCCTAATTGCTCTCAGGACCAAATCTTCAATGTAAAATGTGAGTTATTGTCTATTCTTTACATGTCCAAAGTGAAAAGGCCGTCAGTTAATCCAATCCGGAGAAAGTCTAAAAAATGTGAAAATCTGCAAGTGTCCGGATACTTTTGGACATATAGTGTATATTATACTAAAAAAAGTAGTCCAAGAAACGGAGTTAGGTTTGATATAAGTACCTTTACTAAATTTAATAAAAAAATATCTTTGAAAAATTTTAATTAAAATTTTATAACATCTAAAAAATGTTATTGCATTGTTTCTTAATCCTAAGTAATTTAACACTGACGAAATTCTAGAACTCATGAAAGGTAACTTAATTGCAGGCAATCGTTGTAAAGCACGGCTGTTAGATTCCAAAAAAAGTGTCATGTTATGCGAATCTATTTTTTACTATACGAGAAGTAGTGTAGAAAACGGTGTTATATTTCAAAACTTTTTTATAAAAATGCCATCATATTTTAATAATTAAGAGAAATAAACATCTTTAATAACTCTTTGCGGCGCAAGGCATTAAATTTTTTGAAATATGATGAAAAAACATCATGATTGAGTTTACTTTATTGTCTAGACATAGAATCCACACATTTTTTTTAACTTGCTTCATTCCGAGCGGGGGTCGTCCCCCTTTGGGGTCACTCCTCTCATATGAGAACCCCCTTAGATACAACCACATTGATACACTCAAAAAATAACGTTGAATCTTACAGAAAATTATAAATTAAAATTTCAAGAATAGTGGAGGAAAATTTTCAAGTTAATTTGCTAAAATTATAAATGTCCAGAACTGAAAAAATTTCGTATCTCTGAGTTAAGAAATTTTCCCGAACTTTATCTCTAATAATTCCGATTCCGAAACGAAATTTCATAAAGCTTGTATATACATTCTAAAAGGAGTACTATTAGCGCTATCCTAAATCTATTAGTTTCTATTTATAGTTGAATTTAATGGTTGAGAAGCGAGTGAAAGTAGGCGTGCCTTCAGCTGGCACACTGCGCTGCAAAGGCATAAAGCAATTATCACCAAAAGTACAACAAATTTACATGTATTAAATAATGTTTCCTTCGTCATCACTGCTATGTGCCAATGATGGAAGGCTTCTTTTTGTTAAGATATCTTCTTCCTCTCAACTTTCTGCAGCATTATCTTGGCCTCTACTTCTTACTTTTTTATTAAATAAAGAAATGTTGTTTTAGATAGCTTGCTTTTAGCTGAGAGTCCTTCATAAGTTTTCTTTCTAAGGTCTTTCTTTTAAACTTTCTACTTCCCTCAACAGTATATTCATTTAGGAAACATAACTGAAACTCTTCGGCTGAATCTAGGCCTTTCTAGATGCCTTTTTGTGTAAAGTATATCATTTTATTTTACTCGTGATTAATCGTCCCCTGAATTATATTGGATAAATATAGTTATGCTATTAAAAGCTCTTCGTATGTTCAATATTGTTTGTAGATTTTGGTAATCCCGAATAAAACAGCTGTCTCTTAATAAAGATATAAATACGAAATAAGGGAAGATTTAATTGTGAAAGAGTTAAAAATTCAAAAAAAAATGCAAAAATAATAACAAACAACTAGGAGGAATAAGGATCCGGTGGATGACGTCATCAGAAGCCATTCATCCATGCAGATTCAAAATCATAATAGGCTTTCTCTAGAGGAAAAAGACTTGAAGGTCTAAATTTAATTTAAGTTTTCCTCTAAGGCCTGAACCGCATTCCGGAATAAATTGAAAAGAAAAACAATCTTTCTCTTAATATCGTCATTACTTATCGTGTTATTCGGGGATTTCCTTAATTTGACTGTATATTTTTCTCTCTTAACTTCTTTTATAAAGATATGTGTTTGCAGTTTTAATTATCGAACCATATTAGGGCTTTTGCTCCTAAAAATTATAATTACTTTTCGTGTTATTCAGAGATTTCTCTAATTTAAGGAGTTTTATTTTCTGCGAAAAACTCTGATTACGCCTCGTGTTGTTGGGGGAATTTCTCTAATTCTCGAACCGTGTTAGGCGCTTTGCTCTGCAAAGTTTCATTGCGATTCGAGTTATTCAGTGACTTTCCTCGTCAAATGAGATATATCTTTCTATTAAAAGTTCTTATTACACTTCGGGTATTTGTCTAATTCTCGAAATGGGTTAGAGGAAGACTACGTTCTACGCTACCGTGTTTTGTGAAAGTTTTCCCCTTTCTTCCAACCGCATTTCAAAAGCAGCGTATAATTCGAGAGTTATCTGTATTTTGATTTCATAAAATAAAGAAATCATTTTCAAATGGACCTAAAATTTCACCGAATATATCACATCCTGAGAAAATTCAAATGAAAACGTAAACAATCTATTAAAAGAATTAAAATTAGATTTTTACCTCCAACAGATATATGAGTTTCACGAGTGATTACTTTTTATGTGTCTAAAAAAATGTTTAAAACACTTATTTATACTTAAGTTGTTTTATAATAAGATAGCTCCAAAAATCTCCCCAAAGTCAGAATTATTGAGCCATTATTTGTCATATAATGAATGATCTTGGAAGAAGATCATTATTATTCTATGACAAGAAGAAGAATGTCTAATCTTCGATGCTGCATGTAGCTCACTATCATTATCCGGGAAGGATGATGCTTCTCATTAGTATAACAGGTGGCACCAAAGGTTTATTGTCGTGATAAATCACCAAGATAATGTCTCTACAGCTTTGTAAAACATAATTTCAAAATGTCTCGAGGTATAAAATGGTTGTGAAACAAGCCCTTCGAATTATGAAACGTTTATTGAATTTAAAATAATTTTTTATGTTAAGGATCTATAAAAATCCTTTTTTGCCATCTGAAAATTATCTCTGTCTTAAAAACATGATTACTTGCAGGTACAGTACCAATAAATAAGACGTTATTTGCAAGTACAGTACCAAGGAATAAGACATTATTTGCAAGTACTGTATTTATAAATTAAGATGCTATTTGCAGGTATTGTCAAATTCAATATTGTTTCTGTAGGAGTTTCGATTTTATTTTGTACTTGATATTATTAAATTTAATGTTACTTAGCGGGATTTTTTAAGTTTTTCATCAGAAACATGCGATGTTTTTAATTTTCAGTTCTGGAGTCTCATAGATTTAATTTAATTTTCTAGAGACAATATATTTATTGAGGTTTCAGTGATAAAATTATACCTCTCAGCAAATTACAAATTATAGTTGACAATCAAATTTCCTATCCTGACAATCTTTCCTCTTCTCTTTCCCATGAATTTTGAAATCCTAAATATGAACTTGCATCTATTCAAAATTTTTTAACAATTACAGCTAATTAAAGGGATTCTTCTTTACTTATTTTTATTTCAATAACTTGTGGCATTTCCTGTAAATAGCATTATATTTCTCTTAACCTCCAAATGATTCGAGAATTATCATATTATGTATGTATTGTAAATAGCCCATTAACTTTTTACTTAATCACGACAATTACATTACTTCATCTTGTCAATTACCCCAGCAGTAAAATACTTAATAGTGTTGCATTTAACAGTTTCTATCTTTCAGTACAACTAACCAAGTATACAACGAACGCAGGTTTGTAATGAAAATTATTTCAGGCAGTTGATAACAGAAACTTCTTTATTATATGCAAATATTACCTCATATTTCATCGATTGGTATCGTATTTGTAAGTAACATTTCAATTTTTTCAAATGCACTTGGTTACTCAAAATGAATGTTTTGTGAGGCACTCCCAGTATAACATATGAAACTATTCTGTCTGAATGTTGTTAACATTGCTGTGAATAATTTTTAGCCATAATTAACCTTATTATTCGAGGAACGGGAATAGGTATGCAATTCCCAACAGGTTTATTATCTCCATTTAGCCTCTCTTTGGAAGGGGCATAAGAGCATAATCTCAATAATCATCGATGTAACGGAGTACCGGAATAACTGTTTTAATCAAAATAGTAATTATTTGAAATAATAATGCAACTTTAACATTTGTTAAAGTGTAATTGTCATAATTAGTATTCAAAATCTTTTCCATCAATGTTCAGTTAATGCCGGCAACAAGCATCAGCGAATGCAGGTCTGTAAAAGAAAATTATTGTGTGCAATTGTTAACAGAAACTATTCTATATATGTAAATACTACCTTATATTTCATCGATTGGCATCATATTTTGTAATACATATCTCAACTTGTTTTTCAAATGCACTTGGTCTCCCATAAGATATATGTTCTTTGAGACACATCCAGTATAACCTCTACAAATGTTCGGTCTGAATGATATCACCATTGCTGTAACCATCAAACAATTATTAACAATAATAATACCTTAGTTATCGAGGAAATGGGATAGGCCTGTTATCCCCAATTGGTCTGTTATCTCCTATTAGCCTCCCCTTGGTAAGGGGCATTGACCTCTTTCCTATACATAGAGTATAATCTCAACAATTGGTGTTTAATGATCTTATCAAAATTGTACCAACCAATTTTCACCCAATTGCAATAACATTGAAATAATAATGCAAATTCCAGTAATTGTAAAAATGTTAATGTCACAACTAGCATTTAGAAATCTTTCTCTATCAGTGCTCTTTTAATGCCGATAACATGCATCATGTATACATATAATCAAGAACGGGTCTCAATTCTGTCGGAGACCCGCATCTAGACATAGCTTTGTACCCCATCTGTTTAAAAAATAATCTTTTATTCTAATACCTAATAGTTACTTTGATTGTTGTAATAATGCTTTCTAAATAAAGTCGTTCGGGGGACGGCTTTCTGGTGCGGGGCAGGTTGATCGCGTTTTTCTACGGGCAGCCACCTAAACTGCGAAAAGAGATCACACGATCTCAAAAGCGGGGCTGTCCGTAGTGTGAAGAAGAAGAAGTGCGTACTTTTGAACCTAAGACCTTTGTATCAGGAATCGAGCATCTTAACCACTAGACAAAAGGAATTCTCCCTTGTCCGGAAGTTGATACTAACTTATATACATCACAGAATAAGATGGCGAAACGATCACTACAAACTAACCTAGAAATAAATGCAACTTTTATTTATGTAATCTATTTTTATTATCCTTATACTTAACAAAAATGATATAAATAAAAATTGCACTTAAATTCATAAAAGAACGATATAAGCATGTAATAAGAGGCGCAATATTAGTCCAGTTAAGTTTTTTTAGCTAGGATCCATAGTTTTCGAGATATTTAAGAAAAACTGAGAAATCCCCCCTTTCAACTCCTCCGTACCCCCGAGCACCCTCCACAAGCGGGACTTTTAGTATGTCGTTTAGGGCACTCTCCCCAACAACTGTGCCGAATTCCGAATTTCAAAACTACACCTTTTTTAAAAATTTACAATTCGTAGAGTGGACTACGAGTAGAAGGAAAGTTGTGAAGGGGAACGGATGTGAGGGGAGGAAGGGAGCATAATTGTTCATCAAATGGGTTTGTTACCCCCACATACACCCGCTCCGACACATGCAAAACTACACTTGTATAATTATTATATAGGCCTGAGGTTATTATGAGGGTTGTTGATTCAGCACTTTTAATCGATTTTACCATTACAATAAGGAATTTTAGAAATATTAACTTTTAAATCCCCCTGTATCTTCTAAACTATTGATGCTACAGAAAGAAAGTAGGACTTTTTTGTAGGAAATTTTATGTAGTTTATTTTTGTGATTGAGTGCTTTTTGATAGAACCCATAATATATTTTCGATATATTTTTAAAAAAACCTGAATACTCCTCCACTTTAAACCCCCCCTGTACCCCCGCGCACCAACCACCGGCGGGGACTTTTAGTATGTCGTTTAGGACACTACTCCCAACAACAGTGCCAAATTTCAAAACTACACCATTTTCTTTTTCTATTTTTCCTTCATTGACTGGACTAATATAAGTATCTTCTGCATACGCGCTCCTGTTGGGAGGTTAAAATATGGACCATTATTTCAACCTCCTAAATTACCTTTTTCAGATCTTCAAACAAAAATCACTATCAAATATTTAAAAAATCAACAGAAAATAAAAAAAATTCAACTGATGTAAACCATTGTCTAATGAATCCATCGGTTATTTGTAACTATTCTATTCCGAAATAAAGGCAGAGAATGCTGCAGTGGAACTGATATGCCTCGTTGACGGTGAGGGAACTTTCCTTATTTCTTCTTAGTACCAACCGCAATTAAGGATTTCTTCGAAACTTTCTCCTAAAAGGATTTCAGAATCGTGAGGTGATTTGGTAGAGAAAACAGAAAAAATATTTCTTTAGAGATAATGACCAAATATAATGTAATATTTCACGAGTTTAACCAATGTGCATCATAGTTCTAAACTAGGGATTCTTGAAATTTGAGTCGCGTCCCCATATGAAAGACTGTTGTCGCGGAAACATTTAAAGGACGGATTTGTTTAGCATATTTCAACATTTGTGAACAAAAGCAGTTTTACAAATCAGCTTGGCTTAAAAGAGCTCTTAAAGAATTGTTATATATATTTGATTTCTTGAATTTTCTTTTGACATAGTCTTACATCTCTCCATAGTGGTCTAATGGTGTGTCGGGAAAGGAAAAAATTATGACGCTTTTCGTGGTATTTTTAAATGCTCGTAGCTCCGCAACCAAATAACATAGATAGTTGGTTTTAGTTTCATTTAATAGAGGAAGGTTGACATTGAATATTGCAAAAAGAATTTTAGAATTTGGAATTACGGTTTAGTCACAGTCGAGCTGCAATGTTGGTGAAAATCTCGAAAAATTTTGATGACGTCAAAGCGACCGATGCGCGCGCACGCAGACTAAGGCAATTCATTCATCGATCGCGCGAAATATTACTGAAGAATTGTTGAATTACGTCGAATTTCGTGCTAAATTTAAGCGCTTATAGCTCCGCAACCAAATAACATAGAGAATTGGTTTTAGTTTTATTTAACAGAGAAAATAGGTAGACATTCAAGATTGCAAAAATAATTTTAGAATTTGTAATTACGGTTTACTCACAGACGAGTTTCAAAGTTGGTGAAAATCACGAAGAATTTTACATAGCTAGAGTCACATAGTCACACTAGACTAATAGTCACTGTAGGCTGAGTTAATAGTCACATAGAGCTACTTTAGTTACAGTAAGTAAGTCTACGACCCTCAATCCAAGCGACCGTTTCGCAGAGACAGCCTCCCGTCGATTTTTAGTTATCATTAATTAATACATTTTCCTTTTACTAATACTGGAGTCGAGGCAAAATTTTTGACACAAATTAGGATAGCAGGTGAATTTTTTAAAAAGCCTAACTCTACATATCCGAACAAGCCTCATAGACCAAAAACGCAAAAGTGGTACAAGCCCGTATCCCAGCACTTGAAAAACTGCATGAAATAAAAGCAAATGCTTGTTTTATATAGGTATTGTACTGTACCTACAGCACTGCATGAAGAATGGTGAGCCTTCTTTACAAAAATAGGATATTTATTTGACAATTTCCACAACATACACAAAACGTACACTACACATATTACATTAATTGACATCGAATTCCTCTTAATAATATTTTTCTTCTCCGTTGCTAGGCAACATTGCATATCTACGGATCCTACATAGTAGGGAATGAGGTCGCTTCTCATTGGCTCTCATTGTCACGTGACTTGGCTTGCTTCTAAATGACAACGTGAAACTAAACATTACTTACCAATGCTGAAGGTTCGTCCTTTATTTGTTTTACTATAAAAACGTATTCCTCATTTTCTTGAGAAACATCTAAATAATCATAATTAGAGATAGTTTTGATTTCTCCAAGATGCGATAGCAGAAGACAAAATAAATTAAAATCCTACCTAAGCGCGGTGCTATGACATCCGTAAGAAGCAGGCCAAGTCACGTGACGCTGAGAGCCGATGAGAAACGACCTCATTCCCTACTATGTAGGATCCGTATATATGCGGAAATATTCGTTAAAGATAAATATGGCGTTGCCACCTTATTTTTATACATTCAGAAAAAAATTGACGCCAAACTATATTTTTAATTAATTTCTTTTACGGTCAAACGATTTTTTTATCTAATTTCTTTTCTTAAAATATTTTAATAATTCTCTTGAAATTAATAATTCTACAAACATATATTTTTTTATTTGTTACAAATATCACAGTATGTTAGATGTGTATGTTGAAAATAAACTTAACTATATAGTAAAGTGCAATTCAGTATCTGTCCGCTAGAAAGAAGAACTAACATTGCCAGAATCAAGGGTACAGGTTTTACCCCACTCTTCCCTACTACACAAGACTAGTTTCTCGTTAATGAAGGATACAACGAGAAAGTATTGTAACCATAAAAAAAACCTGATAGTGAGTTTTTGTTGAATCTCTATATTTTAGACCTCCCTGAGTCCGAAAATACAAGTTTTGGAATTATTTCTGTCTGTGAATACGATAACTCTAAAACGGGACGAACTTGATGAATGAAATCTTGTATATGGCCTTTACACCAAAATTTTAAATCTGTATCAAAATGTGGATGAAATCCTTTAAAGAGAAGTTTGACTGTCTGTATGCATGTGAATACGATAACCAGTGTTGTAGTCGCAGAAAAAGCAGTGAAGGGATGCTCTACCCTGGGTGACAAAAATCGCGCTGTTTTAAGGAAATTTTCACATTTTTTGTTATTTATTTCTCTTAAAAAAAGGCAGTGCCGGAACGGCATCCCTGTGTGTTCCGCCTCCACTACACCTCTAACGATAACACGTGAAAAACTAGATGAATGAAATTTGACGTAAAATTTTGTCACATATTAATATTTAAGTCCCTTTTGAAACAACGCGAGAACTATTTTGGCATGGATCTCGTAATTTTGAACTGTGGTCAGATGGCAGGTCTAATGCCCGCTCTTCAAACTTCGCAGCATGCCACGGGGAGGATGTTTGATCCTCGACACTCCAGATATAATGAGTACCAGACATGTATATCCAGCTGATGTTTGGTAGAATCAGGTTCCGAACCCTCATATCCCACCAAACATCCGCTGGATATGCATGTCTGGTACTCATTGTATCTGGCGTGTCGAGGATCATGTGAAGTCGAGTCACGGGGAGAATGTTTAATCCTCGACACTCCAGATATAATGATTACCAGACATGTATATCCAGCGGATATTTGGTAGAATCAGGTTCCGAACCCTCATATCCCACCAAACATCCGCTGGATATGCATGTCTGGTACTCATTGTATCTGGCGTGTCGAGGATCATGTGAAGTCGAGTCACGGAGAGAATGTTTAATCCTCGACACGCCAGATACAATGAGTACCAGACATGCATATCCAGCGGATGTTTGGTGGAATCAGGTCCCGAACCCTCAGATCCCAAAGCCGAGATCTAACTACCAGGCCACCATGGCCCACAAATAAATTTAGGAAATATAGATAAAATACAATATGTCTTACTACGCACTCTAAGCAATACTCTTTGTTTTGATCAATGCATTGTATGTATTCTGAGAATATCACGCTGAAATATAATTTATCTTCTTAGTGAGCTAGACAGGCATACAATAATTCACTTGGGTATTCTTCCCTCTGGTGTTGCATAGAAATTCCTGTAAATAAGCAGAATTAATGGTCAGAGAGCTGTCCATTAATTCTGCTTATTGAATCGCTGAACGAAAATGTATCGTTAATTATTGAAGATTAATGTATCGTTATTCTTTGGCTTTTCTGCATATTTTTCAATCACTTCCTTCAATTTTTGTTTGTTACTCTGGAAACCTAAATCGCTGTTATTACTTTTAAACGAATACGGCTACTTAATAGCATTATGTTCAGAAAAGAAAAATCATTTTAAATGCTTTTCTACATCGTCTCGTCATGTGATATTTGCTCACGATTGATTGTCTATTCCAATTCCATTCAAACTTTTTGTTACTAGTCTTTCTCCAGTACAGAATTATGCTCTGGGAGCGAATAATCCTGGCTTCAAAAAAGCCAATAAGTAGTATTTGGTGTGATATTTCCTTTACTTAAAATTGAAATCAGGGTTGGTTTCGATCGATCCATTTGTATCTGTTTATTAATTAAGTAATGCCCTATCCTGGCTCATTTTAACACAATAATTTAACACTTACACTATACAAGTGTATTACTAATATAATAGCCCAGATCTGTCTCTCAGTACAGCTCTGACGTCACCAACAATAAAACTCGCACTGCGAGACGTTAAACAGTATTATTCCATTGCTAGAGAACCTAAATTTCAGTAATTTTAAATTTAAAAGAGCAATTGTCGTTCTAATTTCAAATTTAATAGCTCTAAAATAGTGAAATAAAATTTTCTATCGATTGATATAAAATTTCTCTCGCTATGACCAATAGTTCCAGAGAAATTTTAAATTATATTAATCCTATATTTCAAATTAATTTCCGTTTTTATTAGAAAGTAGTAAATTATGTCAATGGTATATCATGCGCGTGATATAGTTTGGAGGCCACGATGCATCTGGTTATTTATTGCAATCGTGATTTTATAATTTGATAATATTTTTCAGCAACGTTTGACAAGCAAAGAAGTGCTTCGTTTTGATTAGAATTTCGAAAAAGAATTTCTTTGAAATTTTAGCTTTTGACTTACATTTGACAAGCTGAGAATTTCATGGTTATTGAATTATAATAAAATTGTTAAAGAACGAAAAATACTTCACACGGAAAGTTGTTTACCAAGAGGTTTTTTGAATAAAGAAATATGTAAATAATATGTAAACAAAAAAATATTTTCAGTCATAAAACATATGTTTATTTTACTTGTTTGCAATCAATGTTAAACATTTCTCTCGCATTTATATCTATTTAAACACGTCAATGACCGAAATCTCTCGAATGAAGGCAATTTACACCATTCATACCATGACGGGTGATTTTCTAGTTTAAAATATTTGGGTAAATTGTAAACGCAGATAGAGGGGACCAAATAAGCAGATTTCATAATAGAATCTATCTGCGGAAATAATGCGTAAAGGGGGCATGAACAACAGGTAAGTAAAAAAAGACAGTCAAAGACAAAAGAATGGTACATGTATATAAAGTCAAAGTTATTTGATGACAATAAGGGCTCCAATATCTTCCCACTAACAGTAAAACAAAATTCCTAGGGATATCGCTTGGATTTGGGTAGATTAGCAAAGATCTTTACAATCTCAAGCAAATTTCCAGTTACAACTGACAATCTGGCCAATATATTTTTAACGGATTCAATGATGCCTTCATAGAATCATGCTCTTAATGTGCTCCCAGATGAAGAAGTATATACATTCATATCTGTTGATAAGATGTCCAAGAAACAGTCCGACACATGGGGGTTGTTGTTTTCATGGGGGCTGTAACTAGCGTCAAAGTAGTTTCTGACGTCACTACTGAATTGGGGTGGTTTTCCAGCTGAAGCCAATCAGAACTGTGAGAGACTCCGGCAAAATATTATGCAATGGTACCCTTCATGAAGCCACTGACGTGAATTATCATGCTCTCAAAGATAAAAATTGTGGATGTTAAAATTATCCGAACGAGCATCAGAGGCCTTCTCATCAATTATTGAGCTATATGGAAAAAACCTTGATAATTTTTGAACCGTTGGCGAGATTCAGTTAAAACTTGGCGGTTGAATGCAGGAAATGTTGGAATTTGTTTTTAGCATGAGCTCTCTTATTGTTGTTGCTGTTCATTTTTCGTTGAAAATGTCGAAATACAGCGTTTCTGAGCGTATATATCGATTGTCAAGGCCTACTATTAGAGCAATTACAGCCCAATTGCGGCTCAAAGGAAATTTGTGACCGAGTACAAGCTGAAGACAATCGGTCCAAGTGTTATAACGATCAAAAATATGATTGAAAAGTTCGAGAGAACGGGTTGTGCCAATGTGTCGTGTGACGTCTTAGAGACGTAAATCATCAGCTAGACTAGTATCACTTATAATGAATTTTATTTCGAAATTACTAGAAGGTTCTTGGTCAATTAAGGTTTACAAAATAAGGTAATGATATATACAGATAACATAGACGTGAATGTAATTACAAGATGGTATTGAGACAGCCTCTGCACTAATCAGCAAGTACAAATGAAAGTCACTCAGAGCGACGGCTCTACTTAAAATCTATCGGGAAAGTTCATCAAGTCCTCATGAGCATCCGCTCATCTAGAATAAAAACTCGTACAGTTCAGAAACCAGAGCTACGCTCTCAGGAAAAAGTTAAACAGAAGCGTACAGCTTCTTAACGATGCTTCTCACAGCTACACAACTGGTCGCACGGGACCCAATGACTTTGAAAACCTATCCGAAGATCCAACGCTCGTATAACGATCCTAAGATTGGAATTTGATCACGAGATGATTGAACGATCAAAAAAACAACTACCCTTTTTTCTCCCACGCCGCAGCTTAAATTCTCTCGTTTTTCCAGGAACAAGGTCCACCCAACTCGTGAGGATTGGCTAAGAATTCGATGACGTCCACATGTGAGGTGACTTCCTTCTACGTCTCTTACCAGGCGAATGATTTATGTCTAATGACAGTCTCGCATATTAACGGTCTGGGTTATGGGTAGTCTTGACTCAGTTCAACTGAGAAAGGACATCCTTCTTGATTAGGAGTTCTGAAAAGGGTCGTATTCTGTGACAAACGTCACTAGATCCATAGACGTTCATCTATCAGGCGGGAAGTGAAGAAAGCCCTTTGTGTGAAACTCCTTTGTTGAGCTTTCCAACAGACCAGGTGGCTACTTTGGAGAGACCAATTTGAACAGCTGCCCTGGAATCTTCACACTCGACACTTCAGCGATTTTTGCAGAATTTTGCTCTTCGTCTGCGCCACGTCATAGCCATTGATGGCAAGCATATCGAACATGTCATAAACTAAATCTGAGTATCTGTAATTACTTTTAAACTTTGAATAAAATTTTTGAACTCGGTAGTTTTTGAAAATTTCATTTTTTATTTCATATAGCTCAATAATTTTCACCCTGTATAAAGAAAATATCTAGTCTTCTCTTGAAAGACTCGATTCAGCAATAAACGAAACAGTAGGTATGATATCAGTCTGATATAAGAGGAAGCAGGAAAATTGGGAAACATCAATGTTAACTTGAAAGCTTAGAATGGATGAGAAATCTGAACTTTATGACTTCGAAAAGGAAGAAGTGATTAGTTGATGTTGCTCGAAAAAAGAAGAAGAAAACTTGTTCGAAAGATTTGGTACTTAACAAATTCTTCCATCAAATAACAAACTAAAAATTAAGTTTAAAAAAAGAGAAACTCTGGACCTTGTAGATGTGCTTCTCTTAACCTTGCATAATTAAAACATAACATAAACATGCTTAATTGTTTTCAAACTGTGTTTTCAGTTGAAACTTCTTTGTTATAAATCCTTTCATCACTTTGCTAATGTACCCTACAACAATAGAAAGAGAACAATGCAAAACAAAACAACAATACAGAATAGATGAAAAATAAAAATACGACAAAAATAAATAAAATAAGTATAACAGAATTCTAATAATAACCTATCCATGTAGCTAATTATGAATGCAAATATTTTTTTAAAAAATAACTTTGTCACTGAAGCATATTAAGAGAAAGTGATATTTAAATAATCCAAGATTCACCTCTGATTATTGTAGGAACTTTTCTGGAATTCTGTAGAACAAAACGTTTTTTCATAGAGAAGTAAAAAAAGCCGAACAATTATTTTTATGCAAACAGTTACTTTACAAGTATACGAAAAATCAGTGGAAATTGCTAGATGTATGTCATAAAGTGATAAACTGAATTCAATACTACAGTTCGTAACTCAAACAACTAAGTGAGGTAAAAAGGAATGAATAACTGATATACTGTTTCTCCAACAATTCATGTTAAAACAGCTGTCTGAATATATAAAATTCGAGTTTCATTAAAATTTCAAGTGTGCTCGAGATCGATATGTTACTCCTGCTTTTGTATATGAACAATGAGAAACTGATGGCTTTTCAGATGTGCGAAAGTTTATACACCCGAAGCAGTTTTCTTGTTGCATTCAGGATATTATGCTTATACAGCTCCTGGAATAGAAGTGTGTTGTAGCTGTGCCGCGGGATGTCTATTCTTCGTCATTGTGAAGAATCCAAAATGTGTCTCATATTTTTAGAAATGTGTTATTAAAATGTCAATCGTAAACTTCTAACAAATGATTCTCATTCAACAATGGGTAATAGTTTAGAAACATACTGTTGCAAAGATGTAATTTCGCTTTCCTGCCTCGTTAGTTTTATGGTTGGAGAGGGAGTTTTACAGGGGTAAGTATGGAGTGACGGACATCGGCCATTCCGGGACCCCTGACCTTGGCGACCATTTTGGCGACTTGGCGACAAATATGGCGAGCTTGGCGATAAATAGACGATTCCAGAAAATGCTATCCTTTTCTCGATATCTCTATTAGGAAAGGGAACACGCTTTGAATATACGAGAAAACACCATGTGACGTCACGGCCTGTCGGAGAGAGTATATAAGGACCGCGTTTGGATCAGAGGAGGCAGTATTGATCCACTGGAACAACTTTAGAGTTTCGTCTGCAATGCGAGCTAGGAAGCTGGTGAGCTGAGCGCTATTGAAAGTGCAGTTATTGTCGTTACTAGTTATTTGCCGACTGTTTGTGTTGTTAAATATCAAAGTGCTGAACTGTTATTGCCTGTGAATTGTTGTCTATTTACATTGGTAATCTGTGCAAGAACTATTGTTTCCTGTACCTGTGCTACGTGTTTTCCTGCATAAGTGTAAATAAACCTTCGTTCTCCATTATCCTGCGTGTTGGACTGTTTCCACCATACACCCATAGAAAGACTTTTGTAACAATGCATACTATAGAGCCTTTCCATATTTAAAACTAGCCGCCTTCGGCGACCAGCTTGTTCTTTTAGTGATCTTGTCTCTTCCTGTTCTGTTCATTGTCTACATGAATTTTCCAAATGGATCAAATAACTGACCATTCATGTAACCTCTAATTCCAGTACCTTAACTTTCATATTCCTCTTGTAAAATATGCATTTTATTTCAATATTAAAATGACGCAGCACATTTTATGGCCAGCGGCATGTTAGCTGGTTCAAAATATGCTGAGAAAAGAATGAAAACATATCAGCCATAACCATTCAGCTTAATGGGTATATTTCTTAATGTAAGCAAAGTAATATCTCGGAGAGCTTGGTTTGCAGGTATCACAAAAATTTTGATGAAATAAAATATGAAAGAGAAATGTATTAGGGTATTATCTCAGATTACAACAATGAAAGAGAAATATGCATTTAAATATTTGTTCAAACAATGAAAACGGTTTGAATTGCATTGCAACAGTGAAAAGTATTGTGTAAATTATGCTAAAAATATTTTTTAAATTTATTAAAGTTCTATAAAACATTGTACGGCAGCTTAATTGAAATCATTGGAAAGTTAATTTTTTTGCAATTTTAGATGGTGCAAAAATAATTTTGGTTTTGTAATACTTTCGGAAGTTATTAAGGAAAAACACCAAAATTTCGCTTAGTTTTTAATTAATTAAAATTTCAAAAAAATGGGCTCCTGGGTGCACATTCCCACCCTCCAAAGTATGTTTGTGCCAAATTTCGTAGCTCTGAGTGTAGTGGTCTGACCTGTAGAACGCCAACACACAGATAGACACACACATTCTCCTTTATTATTAATAGAGATGGGGACTGAAGCATCAAAGAATTTAGACAGTTTTCAGTTAAATCTGCATTTGAAATATCTTTCGCCGAAATATATTTGGCGCCATAATTTAATCTTTCAGTTCTATTTTCTGGAAATCTTGAACAATAAAACGCCAAATGATATAACAGGCAAAGATTTTATCGTTTCGCAAGCGAAATCTTAATAAAATGAACACGTTTTGCTGACGGCATTCTGGTAAAATTGGATAGGAAAATGACTTCGATGTTTCTTTACGCGGGTGTTAAAAACATTTGTTCTCTTATATTCTTATCAACTGTAATACCCATAGGGGGGGACACCGCGAGCACGCGGAGGAGAGGCCACCGTATAAGTAAGCTGGCTCTCGTCAACCCGATGGTACATTATTGTGGTGGGGCTCTTAGGGCCGATGACAGGTCGTACCCCGGAAAAACGGGGGATTACTGCATGGGCACTTCGAAATGAGGGCTCTTGTGCAGGAACCACAGTGCCTGACGCTGTCGTGGTGGCCGTTCATTCAAATGTACCCATATGCCTTGTAGAAGGTCGGGGTGATGACTTAGTGTGATTATCAACTGTAGTGCTATAAGAATGTGCAAAATAGAAAAACTTAACAAAGCAAACCTTAACCAAAATAGTTCAAACATTCACTTATATCTTTATCGTACAAAGGGGGAAAAATAAAGTCTAGAAAGTACGAGATTGGGGGATCAGGAAAGGTGTATGAATCCGTATCATATAATTTTTTTATTTAAAAACCACACCGATCCGGCCTACTCGAAAAGGTGTAAGGCCTTTAGCAGACCGGTGGAGAAATATAAAAGCAATACAAGAATATCTATATGACATGACACACACAAAAGCATCACAAACACAGCACAGAACGTTACAAACATTGCAAAAAAGGGACAACAACAAAATAAATAAAGTAACCTAAAACACACTCACAAGAAGAAAAAATAATGCGCCACTGAATCGATATTACACTTGGAGAGAACCATAAAATGAAACATATGTATCATATAATGAAAAAAAAGTTCATAAAAATGTTATGCACACTTAAGAAAATATTTTTTACTTGTGTATATATTTTCTGCAAAAAAATTTTGCGCAAATAGCCTTTATAAGTATTAAGGTAAGCAAATAGTATTTATAAGCATTCCATCCCAGATAGCAAAGAAAGCTAGTCTAAAAGGTTTTGGAAACCTTGTCGTCAGCAAGGGTAAAGGGTTGTCACAAAATTTTCCATGACAATGGTTGAACCTTTCGGCAAGGTAGCGGAAAGTTTTGCTAGTCAACAAGAAACAAGGTTTTGTGTAAGGTTTTCGGCAAGATTTCCCCAAGCTTTTATTACAAACTTCCAAGCAGACCTTCCAAAAGGTTGTTAAGAGCCCTCCTTCGGCGAACAAAATAGAACCTCCCTTCCCCCCTCCGAAGCCGTACTCCTACAGAGTTGTCCAGCCCCTTTTTTACCGCCCCCCTTCTTCTGCCGTCATCTTAGTCCAACTTAAAGTTACCGAATCTCTTTCCTGCTGTCATCTGGTCCACCAGTTATCTGACATTACCTGATCACTAGAATCTAAGTAATTAATCAATGTATTATTAATTTCAATTTTTAATTGATGAAGATTGTGCTGTAGACTGTGATAAAATCCTGATTCCTCCTGAACCGTATCGAACCTATGTTCATAGGGTTGGAAGGCAAACGTACAACTAGCATACTGGTAAAGCTACATGATGTATCGTGACGGTTCATAAGAAGCCCGCGTCAATTGGTGGGGAATGGTTCCGAACGGCTTGAGTGAAAATGCTGCGGGAGCCAGGAAAGTGAAATGCACAACCTTCCGCAACCTTCTTTGCTATCTAGACGGTGTTATATAAGCAAAACAGAGGAAACAATCGGTAAGCATTTTAGACTTTCTTCCTTCTAGGGACTGATTGAGTTCGAATCTGCTACAAATCACATCCAGTAATAATAAAACATATGCCAAATTACTTATCTTGTCTTCTTTGTTTTTTTTGTATAGAGTTATCGTGTATATATATGCAAGGACAGGAGGATCTCCTGCTGACAGTTTGTCCTGTGCCTAATAGTTTACATTTTTCTGTGTAAAGACCATAAACTGAATTTCTTTTGTCTAGGTTTTTCTTATTATAGTTCATATATATAATATCGGTTCAAACAGATATATACTTAGGAACGGTGTTTTCTGATTCAGGAGTTTTAAAAAGGAGAGTTTACCCAGTGAGAACTAGAGCACAGCCCCCCCAGAGTTTTCGAACCAAATTTTGATTTTATTTACATCAATACAACTGTTTTTTTTTTTTTCTATTCTCATTTCTAAAATAATAAAATCGGGCAACATTGTTTTCCGGCTTTGAGAGGCTGGAAAATTCTTCTACTTTTCTAGCTTCAACCACTTGTTGAGGGTCGGAACAGCTTTTACATATTTCTTGTACTTTTTATTAAATTATCGCATTGTGAAATTTTATGATTCTGGCTGTCAGGTGGTGAAAGCCTGTAAAAGTTAAAGAGTTTAGATCTACATACAGGTTTGAGACTACTGGCTGATATACTTTTTATGACCAGCCTCCCCAGCAGATCCGAACTGGATTTTACTGATTCATTAAACTCGATGTCAAATTCTTAAGCTATTATGTGCTTATCTTATAATTGGATCCGATAGCAAAAAAATGTCTTCTAATACTGCTAAACTCTTATAAGTGTTCGCCAACAGTAGAAATTGCTACTTTTTTCGTCGTATGATTAAAGTCAATAAACGAGAATGTGTATAAACAATGGAATAATATATGAATTGACTAAGTACTAGCTTTTGATTTTACATTTTCAAGTGATCTATCCACATGATATGTTATAAAGTCTTAAAGCTAAGAATAAAATATTATACAATGCTATGTGCATTTTAGAAATATCCTATGCTGATATGATTAAAAAAACCCGTGAATTAATTCACTGAGGTGAAAAATACCATATATAAGCTTTTACGCTCATATCACTGGGAGCATCTGACTATTTCACTTTCTTGGTTTGAAATGTGCTAGCATTATGGAAAACAAAGCAAGAAAGAAAATTATCACTATAATTAGCAATTCTGTTTTTGTGTCACATCATTCAAATCATTACATAAATAAAAACTGCAATAGTACCTCCCAGTGGGACTTCATATTTTGTCTTCGGGTACATAATAATTGTAGAAGCATTTTGCCCTGCAATGTATCCACCATACGGCACCAGTACACTGGTTCAATCCTTGGCTACAATTTATCAAATTTCAGCAGCCGTCAATTGATGTCAAAATACATGTATGCCAGCCTTGTCAATGAAGAGAGAATATGGAATGACAGTAACTTGCTGCTATCCATATTCTTTTGTCCTTTGTGCTTAGTAGTGTTTCTTGACGTCAGATTGTATGGATTGAAGACGAGATTTTATAGAGTCACGTGAATCGTTCGTTGCGACCATGAGATCCCATAGTGTAAACGGAGTAAAAAGCTCAGCTTTATCTCTCGACAGCCTTTTCTATTAAGCATTAACCTGTAATTGTCTTCTTAACCTTAAAAAAAAATGGTAAGTAATTTCCTTATATATGTGATTTATAAACCAGGCCACCCATAGTTAAAGGTTAATGTTCCTGCCTGGCCCTGTCAACTGCTTTTACTCGTACTGCATCTCAGTGGGAACTCTGTAGAACAAATCAGTTCGTCGACCAGGACAGAGTTGAGTTTGCCCGACGGGGTAGGGGGTCAGAGGTAAAATGAAATGGTCTCACCTGCCAGATTATTATTTATCAACCAGTTGAATACTCAGCACAAAATTTTTTCCTGATAGGGGCAAGCCCTGGTCCCCCTGGAGCCACAATTCCCTCGTGTTACCTCTACTCCACCAACCTGAAAATTTAGGTGATTTAAAACCCTCTTAAATTATATTGTTTCGGTAATTGTGTGAAGCAACAGCAGGCCACGTGACTCTTAAACAAATCTTCCCAAGTCAACTGATAACAGAATACACGTATGTAGACTAAACAATGAAGAGTAAATGGGTGACTATAATTCTTTTTTTTCCTTGTCTGCGCACAGCGTTATTTATGTCAGACTTACCGATGGGGAGAGATTTTGTTGCCTGTGACCAATTGCTTTTGCAGATTCAGTGATTGTCCCAGTGTAAATGGGGTGTTGAAAGCTAATAACTTTACTTCACTTGTTAGAGAGTCTTTCATTAGAGTTAATCGAACTACTTAGTCTCCTTATTTCATCTAGTCCCAGCTTTTAGCCCTCTACAGTCTTTATTAGCGTTAATCTAATTCCATTTAATCCTTTCCATTTCATACGTCGTCCTTGCTTTACTCCACTTGCGTCTTCAAACAAATTGCAGCCCTAACGAATTCCATGTCACGAACAAGCTAGCGCCATATTTAATGGCCTGAACTCCTGCGAACACGACACTGAAAATGTAATGGTCCTTCAAAATTACGCACACATCCTGGAAATAAAAAATGTGAATTGCCAACCTTAAATGTGGGGAAAAAATATCTACAATTCTGCTTAAATTAAATGGAACAGCTTTCGATATATGAGCATCACTGGCGATAACTTGTATTGAACTTGTTTTCCAAATCAACATCGTGAATGTCAAGTCGCCAAAATAAACATCGCAATGGTCTTACATTGAAGCTGGTGAAAAAAGTCGCCAAACAAAATATCGCCATCAGTTCCAGAATAGCTACAGAAAAAAGTCTTCAAATAAACATCGCCAATAGGGTCCCGGCTTGAAGCTGGAGTTAAATAAAGTCGCCAAAATAAATATCGCCATCAGTTCCGTATATTGCTTGAAGAAAGTCGCCAAATAAAATATCGCCACTGGTCTTTAACAGTTGGTGAAAAAGTCTCAAAATAAATACTCAATAGTCCTATATTGAAGCTGATGAAGAAAGTCACAAAATAAAATATCGCCAATGGTTCCTTTATAATAGTTATGGTACAGCCAAAATAAATATCGCCACAGGTCTTCTATTGAAGCTTGGTGAAAAAGTCGCCAAAATAAAGACGCCAATAGGTCCTGGCGAGAAGCTGATGAAAAAAAGTCACAAAATAAAATATCGCCAATGGGTTCCTATTGAAGCAGAAAAAGTCGCCAAACAAAAAATATCGCCAATGTGGTTCCGCATTGAAGCTGGTAAAAAAAGTCGCCAAAATAAAATTATCAGCAGTGATGCGTAGATCAAAGTTACGAAATTAATCAAATTACTATTATTTTAATATAAATAAGCGACGAATCAGATCTCTAAAGAAAAAAAATAGATTGAAACCCTGCTATTTAAAATAAACAAAAAAATACACTGGCGTTCAGTGCGATGATTAAAACATACCAACCACCATATTTTTTGCATTTAGTTTAGATAACTTTTATGGCAGTATGTAAAGCAGGTTTTATAATTTCCCATTCTTCCATGACTTCATAGCAAAACAGAGCCTAGGTTTCCTTAGGCAGGCAGAGACTCGATTTGAAAGACTTGTATATATATAATCAAATTATATATTACTTTAATATAGATAATTACCTAATTTTTTTAAATGACACGAGTAATGAAATTAATTGCAAATTTCAGTTTAAAGAAAATAAACATTTAATAATATCTTTAAAATATACAAAGTATCAAACATATATTTAAGGTGCTTTTTTAAGTGATGAATATTTAATGTCCCAGATAAATCCTCAAGATTTATTTTTCATTTTATTTTCAAAAATCAATTTAAAGTCAGTGATTTTTTTTTCCTTTTTATCTCTAATTAATTTGTTTTCAAACAAACCATAAATTTTAAAATTCAACCATATCCAATAAATCGTCAAATGCCAAAGATGGCTAATAAGAATTTTATTTTTTTACATTACATTGATATAGTGCGGTCAATGCGGCAATCATTTAATTAATCAATACCGCGATTATTATATACAATAACTGCATAAAATTCCAGCGTATATATTATAATTAAGCTAGAAACGGTATTATATATATTAAACTGACATCCAAGTTACTGATCAAAAATAGATGTATATATATTGTGTGGTGTGCATTTTTGTTCATAATTATATTTTATTGCATTTATACTACATATATATTCCCCTTTCTGTCCAACAATTGGCTTCAGGAGTAGTTTTGTTTGAAATCTAGATTACACGACAAATCACTAGTCCTTGAGTTGCTGGGGCCATTTTTATTATTGTTTGAGTTTCAAAGTTAGGATTGTCTTTTTCAAATACACTATTAACGCTAATAGTTTTATGTCATCTTTTTTTTGATCTTAAATATTGATGATTGTTAGTAGATACTTTGACTATACCCAATAATTGTCGTTATTCGGAAAATCTAGTGCAGTTGTGTTGATTTGATGAATTGATATTTAATTGTTTATTTATTACATAATATTTTACTCACATTATTAATTTTATGCTATGTCTTATATTCTTTTCACTCTTCTAGGTTGGATAGGCTGAGAATGCAAAATTCTTCATTATAAGAAAATGATGTCATTGCTTTGAAAACTTCCCAGTTTTGGTCATTATGGTCTCAAAATGAAGTAACAAAACTAATAAATCGCTTCATACTGCAATGGATCATCATGGAGAATCATGTAATACACTAATTAGTTGGTACCATACAGGATAAGTATAAATCAAAACTGAATGGACCTGCACCTGAACATTTGAGAGCAGCCATTTGATGACCTTACAGAAGATGATTTGTGTATAAGTCGTAGTGTTCTCTTTTTATTCTTTCAGCATTGTCTTCTAGGATGATTCGATACATGAAAAGAAGCCAAAGAAAGAGCCATGCAAGAAATATTCGAGATACATAAACATGGCTCTCAAGATCAAAGTACTGCAGTCCTATGAACGAAACTAGATTGGCCAACAGACTAGCACAATGACAGTAGGAACGAATTACCCACAACTTGTAAAACCATGTGTGAGATTGCTTTTAAACACAAGGACAAATGTATACTTTTCCGTTATCCCTATGAAATACCGCGAGGCTAAGATGATTAGAAAATTTGCTTTTCTGTTATATCACTAGTATGCCAAATGGGAATAGTTTTTTGAACTGGCGGCATTACTGTACTGAGGATTTTATCGCTCTAACTCGAACATCTATCGTTAAGTCGCCAATAGGTCCATACTTGAAGCTCGAGTGAAAAAAGTCGCCAAAACAAAATATCGCCAATAGGGTCCTATTGTGGTTAAAGCCACAAAATTCGCCAAAGCGATAGAGCAATAGAAAACAATACCAAAGGCTTTCGGAAAAGCCAAAACAAAATACGCAACTATATCATAGAGCGTAACAATCGCCAATAGTCAAGGTTAAGAAAGCCGCAACAACTCGCATGGTCATGAAAGCGCCAAAACAAAATATCGCCAATAGGTCCTCTATATTGAAGCTTGTTGAAAAAGTTGCCAAAACAAAATATCGCTAATAGGGTCCCATCATTGAGCTTGTTGAGAAAATCGCCAAACAAATATCTGCCAACAGGGTCCCTATATTGAAGCTTAGAAAAAAGTCGCTAAAAACAAAATTATTCAAGTCAGTGTAATACAAAGCTGCACCTCAAAATGAGAAAGGCGCTGCTATTCAGGATACGCAATATCTATGGATACGGTTTCTACTTGGCCACATTTTGGCATGTTGTCTGGTAATATTGTCGTTACAATATTAGTTGAAAAATTAGAGATACATTGGTGTAGATGGGGTATCAAGTAACAGAAAACAGTCCTTTAGCAAGAAAATATTTTTTTCCCATGTCATAGTGAAACCAGATGTTCTGAACTTCTACCTAGGATTAGTGCAAATTGATATACATATAGTGGCAAGAAGGTATTACCAATTAATACAAAAAATAAAATGGTTGAAATTTAAAGTTGGCACACTCTTAAAACACCGCCAAAGCAAGAACTTGAATGTTGTATTTCACAGGTGAGTTCATGTTGCATTGTTGCATTAAAGTGCCGCCAAGTCGCCAAAGATAATGTGTAATATTTTAAGGACGGCACCATTTTAAGAATGTGTACTAACCTTGATTTTAAACCAAGAATTACCTAATAAAAAATTTAAAAAACAATACAGCAATTACTATTAAAATTTTTTTCGGGAAAAAAGGTAGGAAGAGACAAGAAGTACAGATATATTTTTGCTATCGCTTATTTTGTATTTCCGTTAAATTAATAATATCAGGATAACCTATATTTTATGAACAGAGGTTAAAGAGAATTTTCAGCAACTATTCTAAAATATTATTTTGCTCACCTTTTTTAAAAAAAAAGATAAGCATTATTTTGTTAACTAATAAATAGAACAGTCTGGGACATTTAATTCAAATTTCAGACAAATCAAAAATTTCAATCCATGACAAAGATTCAAATGGGGTTAGCGTTCGACTTGTGTGGTCATCACTTTATGTTTATTCTTTATTATATAACATGATTTTTAACTACTTCATGGAATTTTGAAATTCCAAAGTAAATTAAGAATGACTATAAACAAATTTTACTTAAAAATATAAGGCCGTATGTATATGTAACTATATTTAAGAAGAAATAAAAAAGCTTATTAAAAAAAGGCCTAAATCCCTAGTTTTACCTTATTATCCATCAATTCAGGATTATTAACTAATTGGCAAATTATACTGATTGGGATGGAGAGATCTACAATATCATTCACTAGATTTTGTCTTGAAAAAAAGAAACACAACCTGATGTTTTATTTCATGTATTTGATAATTGTTTTGATATCTTAACGCATGTACAAGCAGCAGGGTTATTTTTTTTTAACTATTTTTTTTGTAATTATTCACAGAAAACAAAGCAAATACCTAAAACTACTGTGTGTTTAATTTTAAGAAAAGCGCTTTTGGTCTTTTTTTTAAATTTTAATATCAAGAAATAAATTGCAAAATATGTCAAATACATGCCCAAACAATACTTAAATTAGGCTTCATACACCATATTGAACTATTAATGGGATAATAAATATTACTTCTATGAATGATAAACATTTCAAAATAAAGCTGTACTGTATTGTTAATTAAATTAGAATTCTGAATAGAAAACGGGAGGGGAGAGGATTCTGGAAATAAAATCCAGTTTATAGCGGCCTTGCTTTTGGCAATTCTATTTTTATTACCGCACCATGAGTGGCATCGCCAATCTCATTTGACAATGCCTGTGGAATCAAGGGTACCGCAGCAAATTTTTTTTTAATTTTTTTTAAAAGCATCCTCTACAGCTTTGCTAGCAGGAGCTGAAACTCTAGTAGCTACGCTTGCTCATCTAAAACAGTAAAGCATCAAACTATTAAGTTCTCTATTTTGAGCTGCCCATCTCTTCTTGGCTAATAAAAAAGCTGCTCGATTCCACTCGAGTTGCACCAAGAAAAAAAATGGCAGAAAACAAGCTGCACCATAAACTACAGATGAACCTCTGAAAAGATACAAATCAGTTATGGTGATTCCCATTCAGCAGTGCAAAGATGTTGCTACAATCATGAAGATTGATATTTTATACGTATGTAGCATTTTGTCTTCACATAAAATATACATCACTTAAACATAAATGGAAATTCTTATCTCTATTATTCTTATCTTATCATCAAACATAACATTCAGTATGCAGGAAACAGGTTTTTTTACAGCAACAAAGATAAATTGGGAAACAAAATGTATTATGATAAAAAAAAATTCAAAAAAAAGTAAATGGAAACAGAGATTTAGTATAAATAATGAAAAGAAATTGGTTACCAAATATAAGAACTTAAATTAATGAATCCAATATAAAATAATAACTTATATATAATAAACTAAGTACAAATGGGCCTATTTCATTTCTTTCAGATAATTATCATTAACCGCAACATTTTATTAGACCAATTACAAAAACAGTGCATACAAACCAAAGTAATAAAATACAATACATAAATAAACAAATACAAAATAGAAGCTAAATTAACAAAACTTAACTGTGGGGGGGAAGGAACTATCTCTGCTGTTATAGAAAAGTCTTTATCACTATTTAACAAAACTTATTCTGAAGATCTAGAGGAGCTTAAAAGAAAAGTTTTCTTGAATTTTATTATATGTTGAGGTTTCTCATTTAAAAAGCGCTAAAAAAAAAAGATTGTAGGACAAGATGTGTACATTATGTTCCAGTTCCATGACAATACAAAAAAGCAAAAAAGACTTATGCCCGAAAACCTCATGCTGGGTGACTCAAAATCCCACCAACTATAATTGTGTTCTGCAAATTTTGTACATTTGTACTTGTTTCTTTTTTATTGCAGAGATCAGTGATTTAGGTCTGAAGTTATACCAAAATTGATAGAACTACTACTAAAGTAAATACTCAATAATCTCAATTAGTAAAGAAGACATTTCTATGAAGAAGATAACTAATTATAACAGCTAAGTAAAAATCAAAAACAATGCAGTAGACTTGGCTAAAGAGAAGTAGTATTAATGTCCCATTTTAAGCAACAGCCTAGGGCTATTTGGGACGATCTTCTGCACTTTTGGAAACCACCATCAGACATATAAACAGGTGAGAGAGGCTCAAAGAATTTTCCAAACTTCCGCACTACCAATTGTTTGGTGAGGATGTTAACCCCATGTATGATTTAACGCAACAGCCCAATACACAATGGTGGATCTACAGTGGAATTGGGTTTTGAACCCTCCAACCCCAAAGCCAACACCTTACCACTAGGTCCTGTACTTTGTGACCCTCAGTAATAGGAAGATATCAGACCAAAGGCTACTGAATAAGTGGATAAAAGCAGCTGAATTAGGTGGAGGTTCATTAAAATGCATTTTAATATGTTGACCTATGTTTACTACAAGAAAGTATACAAAATTGTACAGAAAAAAATTACACTATTTATAATAAATACTACAAAAAATACATTTCAAAATATTGTCCAAAGGTCATTAAATATCGAAAAGACTGTTTTTTGCTTTTAATGATTCCTATGCGCACCTTCTCGTGAAAAATGACAGACTTAAAAAAAGTAACCAGATTGGTGCAATGTTGGATTACTGAGTCTACTGTATATCAAACCATATAAAAAATAAACAACTCTAGTTTTCCTTAAATGAACAGGAGACATACGATGATTACAAAATGTTCTTGTTATTCATATAATATGTAGAGCAAATTATATAAAAATTCTCAATGCAATATATATCACAACTCAAGAAAATTTATTTAGAACAACAACAGATGGCTATCATCTACAATAAATAAGAACATAATGTCCAGTTTTTGATTCTGAAAATGTGACGAAACTTCATAGAGAGACTATATTTATAATTCTTTCTCAAGAAATCTAGAAATTTGAGGACACAAATGTATCAAACATAACAACATGAGAAGGTTATTGTGTACAATATCTGTTCATAATTTGAACAAGCCACACACAATTCTGATTCTAAAAAGATGTCTGCTTCCATTCATAATCATCTTCGCTTGTAAAAATTTGTTCACAAGAAAGAAATTTCATACTGACATTCTGAGATATAGCTAAAAAAAAACAATAAAAAATATAATTAAAAAATATTCTGTGTTATCGTATTTAATTTTTTAAATACTACCTATATAATTAGAATACTTTCAAATATCACAAAACTGTAATAATTTTTCAGTAAACTTCAATAGTTCCTGAGAATGCTTCAGACCACAACAGTGCTTAAGAATTTTTTCAAATATTTTTACAGGTACAACAAAATGAATTAGAATGATGTATGCATTTCTTTTACAAATAAAGAAAGAAAAACACTTTCAAAACAAATAGAAAGCAATGCAATGGAAAAAACTTTTATTTAAGCTTAAATTGATTATGTCTGTTGGCAAGCTGGCAACAGACGGGCTTAATTTGGAAATAGACAGTACAATTTGAACCGTAATAGATAACGAAGGAAAGTCAACGAGTTTCCATTCCTCCTCTAAAAGGCCAGTTATTCTCCTAAATCATTGTAGAAAAAGGTGGATAGAGCTAGCAGTAAATGATCATGACAAATTGTCTTCTATGTACTCTGAATTTAGAATCTATGGCCAAGCTGTGACAATAAGCACCTTCATAGCACTGAAACTGAAATAGAATTGGTGAATGCCATTAATACGTCTCTACAAAACAATTTGAAGAAATTCCTCCCTGTTCTTTGGAACAACAACCCTCAACCAGTTCCACCACAACTGATAAAAAAAAACTACTCTTAAAACATAGATTTTAAAATGCCCATTTGATGGGTGGGTTTGTAGATTTTTAAAAAACATTTATTTAAGCTTAAATTGATTGCTGTTCTAAGCTGTGAAGCTACAGGATAACAATTTGGAATAGAATACAATTTTGAACTGTGATCAGATATTAAAAGAGACACTATATTGTATCATTTATAGCACGATCTATATGGTTTCATATATTAACAGCTTCAGAAAATAAACGTTCACTGTATAACACTCTAGTGCTGAAAGATATTTTCTTGCCAAATTACGAACCTTGGAAATTTTTCTGCATTTCTTTTTTCCACCAAATTAAGTGAACACTCCAAATCATCTAGTAGAAGTTCTTCATCAAAATAGTAATTTACTTCTAGTAATTTTAATTTATCCATTTAATTTTCTTCTGTGTTTGTCATTGTCATGCAAATGATGAGGACTCTTATTTTGAAGAATTCAAAATGAAGAGGGTTTCTCGTTTCTAGTTTATTGGAAATTGGTATTTAAAATATTACAACATACATAAAAAGCATTAACATTTTTTTAAATATATAAATATAATAAATCAATTCTTTATTAAATCTAATTTTTTTTCATTTGAAAAATACTTCATTTGGTAAATCATCAAAAGTGAAACGCTCATAAAATTCTGAAAATTGGCCACCAAATATTCGGCCAAATCACTATCCGCTATCCTCTACTCAGAATCACACCTCAAACTCTTGCCAAATCTTATACGTTGAAACTATAACTAAGTAAATCAGAGCCCTCAGAAGCCCAGTTCGATTCTGGAAGGTCGATTACTAGAAGAAGCAAAGGTAGCTAACAGACAACAGAAATGGAAATTAGTTGGTATAGATCATCATTTAATATTAAATAAGAAAGCAATTTTATGTGCACACACAGAAAGTAAAATAATACTGCTTTTTTTATGAATGACCATCTGTTTTAAAAAATTGTATTTAATCGAAATTATTTACATTCTAGAATAGTTTTAATTAAAATTAAAAATCAAGCACATTGAAAAAAATGCAAGTCTAAAAAAGTGGATGTTTAACAATGTCTCTTTTCAAGATAGAATAATCAATTCCTGAAAGCAAAACCAAAAAGATTCATATAATCAAAGAAAAATATTCTACTTATCAGTTTTAATTGATTCGGCTGTCTTTTTTTTTCCAAGTGTATGCTTCAGATGAACAAAGAGAAAAAAAAGACCCTCACATTAAGGTCATCAAATACGCAATAAAGAACTTAATATAAATTTTGTATGAGGTAACTGAAATTGAAGTGTCTAAACTGTAACATCCTTGCTAATAATTAAAGCATAATTTTATCAAACAAACACATTTAAAACAGATTTTCTAAAAAATATGCAAATTTTAAAACACTTCTTCAGGATTTAATCATCAAATGGAAAGACATCGTACGTTTATTTTAAAAGCAGTAACTAATATAAACAATATATCAACTGGGTACTTTTTTTCCGTTAGCAAGCAAAAAATCGCCAAATAATGTAGAATTCGCCAAACTTACAACCATTCTCTCATGACGGTCATGTTTGTTCTACAATTGGCGACATTTGCGCCTCGGCGAATGGACACCGTTTCGCTCTCAGACTGGCATGTTCATAATTTTCATACATTTGCGCCTCTGCTAACGGAAAAATCGCGCTTCACTCTTGGCATGACTTGGCTCGCGTTTAATTCTACAATGGCGACATTTGCGCCTGGTTAACGGAAAAGTACCGAATCAAATGGAGTACATCAAAATGTTATTTTAAAAGCAGTAACTAATATAAACAATATATCAAATCGTTATTATATTAATAATAAATTATTAGCAAAAAAAATTAGTTACCTATATTATGGACAGAATAGATAATATTTAGAAAGAGAACACTTGAAGTGCTTTTTAGGACACGAGATAAATGTGTAAAGTTGCATCTGTCCACCGGATGAATTTAGGCCCATATAGATTGAGAATGGAATGTTTATTATGAATTGCACAGAGACTAAACAAAGATTCAATGTTTTATTCACTTTCAGCTTGAAAAGTGTCCATCTTTCGACGAAATTTCATTCCCATTAAGAGCACTGCAGAGATGTCTCAGTAGAAAGTGGTAGAACAGGCAACAAAACGAAATTCCTTATGGTCTAAAGTAAACTAAAGCAAAAAATAATGAGATATAAAAATCATGCATCTTGGAAGAATCATTTTAAAAAGAAGACAATCTGTCTACTCACAATTTGTGATAATTAAGCTTAAAATCAACAACAATACAAATAAGTTTCTGCACTATTTTTACTGTAGGGAGCTAGTTTTGTTGTTTCAAGTATTTTATTTATATCATTATTTACTTGCAAACCATAGAAATCAAATCACTAACTTTTCATGTTCTTGAGCCTATAAAGAAAACACACTGAGCATTTTACTGTGCATGGCGAAACATAGAATAATTATTCTTTCAGAAACTTGGGTAGTCAGGACAAATAAGTAAATTTATATGAAAATCTGCAGTTCAATATCATTAATATTCACAAGATATGAGCATTGTAAAGAGCTAAATTCATTTTTGATCTCTAAGAGAACAAAATGATGAAGGTTCTTGCACAAACTGATATTTTTTTAAATTGAATCTTTCGAAAGTAATATTGAATTTTATGAAGGATGTATATCCTGAGTATCACGATATTTATAAATAAATGCTTAATTTAATAGCATTTTGGATGATAACTATCAGCGGAAAAATAGCCTTATATTACTGCTCATTGGTTTCACTGTGAACCACAAATTTCTTCAAAATTAAAAATGCTAATTTTTCCCTTAGGCTATTTATGATCAATTAATACATATTTTGAAAATAAATTTAGTAATTTTCAAAAAAAAAACATGTCATGAACTTGAAAGGCTTAACAGTTTCACAGCTTTGTATAAGAATACGTATTTACATAACGTTATATAAAGAAAAAATGTTAGAATTGATTAAAATTTTAACTAAAAAAAGTTATAACTGAATTATTGCATTCGTTGCAATTAAAAGACCTACTTACACCCCTCCTTTCTCTCAACCAATGAAATCCTAGGCTTTCTTGAATAAAAAAAATATTTGTCCTTTAAGAAACGCAGAAAAATATCACTTGCATTTCATCATAATTTTTGTACCTAGATATAGATATTCTTTAAAGTCAGTTTATATAATTAATATATACATATATATATTATTATATAAATAATAAATATATTGATATATCTTTAAGAGACCAATCTTTTAATAAAGAAGAAGACTAATTATATATTAAGGTGAATAACTAGTCTTGTATTTCAATATATTGAAATTTTGAACTCAGTAAATCGTGAGGGTATTGTATAATGAAACTTTTCTCATTTCAGTACTTTAAAATAAATATTCACTTTTTACATAAAGCTTCATTTTACATCGATTTGATTCAAATAATTTTAGAGTAGGTGACTGAAATCACAATTTAAAACCAAACTTTCTACAAGCACATGTGGAAATATTTTTAAAGTCGAAATTGTTCTCTCGATATTTTCTCCTTATTATTATTATTCAATAATGTTTTATTTCTTCATCTAATTAATCATAGGTAAATTTAAGAAAGTGCCATTTCTTTAAAAATAACTATATTTTTCTTACAATAAACATGAGCAAAGGAAAGAAAATTCAATAAAGTTTATTGTTCAAAAAAAAACATCCTTATTTACAGATGATTTATTTTATTTACACATTTTTTTCTTTTCCTCTAATACGATGAGATAAAACTTTTATATTAATAATTTTCCTACCTTAAGTTTGTTGAAATAAGCAAAGAAATTCTTTTAGCAATAATGTGGAAATCAGTAAAAAATATTCCTTTTTTTTCCATTGAAACAGGTAATTCATTTTGAATGTACTCCCAATTATCAATACAGACAAAAAAAATAATAGATTTCTTCAAATTTGAAAATACTAAAAAATGAAAAAAGAAATTATATGTAATTTTTCTAAAATTTACGCACACCACAGCTTTATTTTTATTTTAGTTTTAAGTAAACCATTTTTTTAAGAAATTTCATGCCACAAAATGAGCTTTCTTACAAAACATTCAAAATGAAACTAGCCTTAACTTTCCATAAACGGAAAGTCTCAAGTATTACCTATATAATGAATTTTATGAGTTCTACTTGTTTGAATAATTTCATATCTTAATCAAATATCCATGAAATATTTCACAAAACATGTCAATACTCGAGATAATGATACAATATATATATTTTTTTTAAATTTTCAATGAAATTGTATATGTTGGATTTATTTTAAAAATGTTATCAGAGAAAACACAAAAAATATATCAATTAATCTAACTTATTTTTTTTGAGCTGGGCAAATAAGAACTTTTTAATTGCCCTCATTATTGAATCCCGTAAATGCTAGCTAAAAAAATAAGAACTCATCAAATCATATTTAAACCTCAACATTTAATGCATGATACTTGTACATTAAAACTGAAATATTTTCATGCAGTAATATACAGTCAGACCTCTATTTAACGAAGTCGCCAAATTTCTGAAAAAAAAAGTTCAGTATGGAAAATTCGTTAACATTCACTTTAAAATACTCTTAAACTGGAAAAATAAAGATTTAAATTCATAAACACAAATAATATTAAAAAAAGTAATTAATCACACCTTTCTTTTGTAAATTAATATCTGTTTTATATATTTTAATTAATAAAGAAATTCCAAGAAACAAGAATAAAAACAAAACATTGTCTGGGAAAATACACTTATTAATTAAAAATAATTTTATATTAAAATTAATTAATTTTAGCATTTCATCACAAAGGCTTGTTGGATTTCTGCAACATGATCATTTTATCTTCATCACAATTTATTGCTGTATTGTTTTATTTTTCACAAATTGTCCACTTCCAAACTGCATCATCCACATCTTCATAGAGTTACATGCTTTTAAACAAGAATTCGATGAATCATAGTTTGTATTTTATCACGATTTTTTTTTTTATTATGGTTGATAAGCTGCTTGAGAATACAAAATTTTAAAGCAATATCCTTTTTTTTTTTCAAGTCCTTTATCCACCCCATGAAGAATTAAATTTTTTCTCTGTAATGCTCCAAGTACTTTCATGGACATTTTCAGCTTCAAGGCTGATCACCATAAAATGTGTTAAGAATGTGTTAAAGAATAAGTTTGAAAATGTTTAGAAATAGATTGAGAAATAGGGAGAAAAATATTGGATCACTTAGAAAAAGTTTATTAAATAGAGAATCTACTGCATTTGGAGGTTATTTTACCTAAGAAATTTTGCAAAAATGTTCTTGGTCTGTAGATGAAAAAGTTCAAAACAGAGGTTTATAAATAGAGGTCCACTGTACATAATAAACATAAAAATTACATATCTAATTTACAAATTATAGATGCAAAGATAAGTATTCATGAGAACAGACATGTGAACCTACCAAAAACTATGATCATCCAAAGTACTAATAAGTAAAACGCCTAAGATATGGTAAGGAAAAAATCATCAAAAAAGGAATCAAGTGTATTCCCAAACAACAGGAAAACCAGCAGAAAAGTACCATAGAAGCGCGCTGGACCATAAAATGCTCCTCATATCATTGGCCCAGTTAAACAAGAAAAAGTTATATGGAGTAAGCACCCACTTCCATAAAATATCATCACAACTCATTAAGATAGCTGTATAACACACCTGAAAAAATGAAGACATTACTCAATGAATAGATTTAAAAGAAATGCAACAAAAATATCAATTTAAAAATATTTTACGTTGGAAAACTAACTACTGTAACTGATTCTTCCAACATCTGATATATTCAAATGTTAAAATTTGGATGTATTGTAACTCAAAATCTATTACGCTACCAAACGTTAACTTGGAAACATATAATCATAAAAGATTTAGGAAACGCACAAAATTTAGCTTTTTATTCAAAAGGCTGATATTTACCATGTTTTATTTATTATAGATTTTGAAAGGTCTTAGAGCAAAAAAAAACTACAGAACCTTTTCTTACATATTTATTTTGAAAATCAAGACCATTTTCCTTCCCTACCCAGTTCCTATTGGACTACAAACGAGTTCCATAGCCCAATTCCACTCCGGGCCCACCCAGTCAGTCCCAGCAGTAGTTTTGCTTTTTTTGATGAAACCTCAGACATTTGATATTGGCCATTAATTCCTAGCTTCCCTTCTAGGACACTTTTAAAATGCAGTATAAACTCATTGAAGAATTATTTTTTTCACCATAAATTTACAAAAAAAAAGTATTTTTAGGTATTTGTTTCTCCTATATTCAGTCGAGACAAAGCAGCATAATAGTTGGTTGATTATGTGCCTTTTTTATTTTGCTCGACTTGAAAGTAGGTTTGTTTTGTAATGCCAAGAAGAAAAGGTGTATTTGTTCAATTGTTTATTAATTACTCCTACATTTAACTAATATATCAGTAAAAGTAAGAATATGTTATTTTACTGGGAATTCACAATTTTAGATTTTATTTTATTTATTTATTATTATTTTTACTACATTTTCAAAAGGAAGGCATTATGAGGCTCTAAAACAAATTTTTCAGGCAAGATTTTTTTCAGAATCTTCTAGTTGATTTTACATGTAATATTAATACTGATCATTCCAGATATGAACCTGCACATGCCCAGTTGGAGGTGTTGCATTGAAATAGGGTAAAGTGAAAAAATGGAGGGGAAATGTTTATATTTAGAAAGTTTATCATTATATAGACAAATTTTATTTTCATTATTGATTTATCAATTTTATACTAATTTAAAAAATACGGCCTAATCGACGGTCATGACCACAAAGAACGATATATAAAAGTGCTCATCTTACTATCATACCTCTGCCCCTTTCTTTTGAACAAATACATACAAAAAAATGAATTCATTTATTGAATAGATACAATTTGGGTATCACTGGGTTTAAAATAATGGATGCAAGTTCATGAAATAGAACAGAAAAAGACAACCATTTTTCACAGTATAGTTACCTTAGGGTAGGTTAAGAAACTGCTAAAAAATTTAGTAACATGCACTGAACGAAGTAATGGA